>JAYMFT010082643.1:0-14247 GCA_038088735.1 Panulirus argus | reverse complement strand
TCGTCACAGAGTACGTACCGACCGCGAGTTCGGGTCGTCACAGAGTACGTACCGACCGCGAGTTCGGGTCGTCACAGAGTACGTACCGACCGCGAGTTCGGGTCGTCACAGAGTACGTACCGACCGCGAGTTCGGGTCGTCACAGGGTACGTACCGACCGTGAGTTCGGGTCGTCACAGAGTGAGTACGCACCGACCGTGAGTGCGACGGTGCGATTCTCGAGGACGACGGTACGACGACACTTGGGCGTCCGTCGGACTGGCTAGCTAGCCATCGTGCCAAAGGGTGGCGCTGTCTTGCTCAAGGGTCGTACCGTCGCCCTCAAGGCTCAGTAACGCCGTGCCCGAGAGGGTAAGGGGTTGCTCCTCTAAGCTTTCATCTCCAAAAAAAAGAAAAAGTAGAAAGATACGTAGAGGATTGTAAGGTTGGCTTTTACGTAATAGTAGTAAAGATCAGTAGAAATTCGTCTGATGTTACGCTAATTTTTGTTGTCATAAAGCTGGCATTGCTGGTGTGTTTTTGTGGTTATTACCCATTTGTACTGTAAGGGGAGGGAGGATTTTTATCCTCGTGGGTCCCCATCTATTGATCATTCTCTGTCGTACAACTTCTTAAATTCATGTTTGCTTGTGTTCATTAACCATGTCGTCTTAAGTCAGATCATCACATCTTCCACCATTCTCATAAAGATAAATGTTTTAACCACTGTTTTTTTTTACAGATTTCTTTCTTAATTTCATGCTGTGTCCTCTTGATAGTTCTGTCCCCCCCCCCCTCGCCCCCACCCTCCTCATCTTTCGAAGAACTGTTCTCTCTCTGTGTCTGCGTCATCAGATCTGGTTTCTTCTGAGGTGGACACAGATTTAAGGCTTGTAGCGCTTCCTTGTAACTGAGCCTTCTTAATCTGGCACCGAGTTTTGCTGCCCTCCCGGCGGACTCCCGTGTTTACTCCTTTGCACTTCTTCAGGAGCTGTGACCTGAAGTTGAACTGGGTGCTCTAGCTTTGGCCTCAACGTAGGATACGAGCAGCATGCTTGATGTATCACTGTCCATATGCGTGAGAGCTATTCTAATATTTGCAAGCAGACGGTTTTATTTCCTCAACTGTTTTCCAAATTTGGGACACAGGCGACAATTAAGGGAAGATGTCGACTCCCAAATCCTCCTCACACAGAAACCTGTGTGTGTGTCTGTGTCTGTGTCTTTGCGTGCGGACGTGCGTGTGTGTGTGTGTGTGTGTGTGTGGTCACTGCCTGCCTTACGTTCTTGTAACATTTCTTTACATTTCAAAACAAAAAATAGACGTGGCTCGCGAAGTAGCCATTACTGGAAATGCTGGTCTACAGAGCTGATCAGAAATTGGACAGCCCTTGGTGTAGATTCGACAGTGAGGGCTGGGGACTGACGCACACCTGACACCACGGCTGTCAGTCACCTGACACATCTGACACCTCTTGATGTTATTCATCAGCTTGTAAACACTGGCCTGCTTGCTCTCCGCCTCCCAGTTCACTTGAATGTGATTATTATTTACGGACTTTTGAGCTGGGTCGTGAAATGTCCTGCTCTGCTACTGTGAGTGATTTGGGTCCGGGAACGTTGCTCTCCAGTCAAAGGTTTATGTATCTTCTCGAAGATTCTCTCTCTCTCTCTCTCTCTCTCTCTCTCTCTCTCTCTCTCTCTCTCTCTCTCGTACACTGTGGGTTGAAGCAGTGTCAGTGATTGGCATATCTTTTTGATGTCACAGCCGTTTCAAGATTTTGTCATGAAATTCGGCGTTCGTGTTGTTGTACCGCAGGGGAACACGCTGGGTCCCCCTTCTGTTCTGTGCCGGTTCCACATCTCAGGATGTCCTCCCGGGAACATGCAGGGGGGAGAGAGGGGGGGGGGACAGGGGACGAATGAGGTGATGTCCCATATGTCCCGGCTTGTCCCAGAGAGGCCATCAATGTGGTCAGGTCATAATATGTGGTCGCAGCCAGGGCAGCAGTAGTACACTTGGGCCCCTTTACTGTTCTAGTACCAGTTGCAGGTCGAGTTACATGATGAGCTGCAGACGCTTAATCACAGAGTGCAGGCCGGTGTTATAGCTCGTAAACTCCGAGACAGGAAAAAGAACGCTCGTAATTACTCCATGAAGAGACTAGCAGTATGAAATTTTGTTATGATAATATCGTTAATGTTTCAAATTTCCAGTTGTGACGGATATGTAATTTCTCGTCTCCCAGGCTGCATTTTAAGGCTGACATGTGAGGCAGGGTTATTTTTTTATTTCCTGTTGTCTTTAATACGATATTGTCTTCATTTGACAGAGTCTGGTCCAGCCGCTTCGTGCACGCTAGATGCCGTGGCATGTTTCAAGGTAACCTGATGGTGTAGTGAAGCCTGTAAACATGAGGATAACGTAGAGTAATTGAATGGTATCTTCAAGGCTGTAAACATGGTGATACCGTAGGATATCTTAGTGCTGTGCTGAAGAATGTAAAAGTGATGCCTTAGGATATCTCAGTGGTATGTTGAGGATTGTAAAAATAAAGTCTTAGGATATCTCAGTAGTATGTTAAAGATTGTAAGACTGATATCTTCGGACATCTTAGTGCAGTGCTGAAGATTGTAGAAATGAAGCCGTAGGATATCTCAGTGGCATGTTGAAGATTGTGAAAATAAAGTAGAATACCTTAGTCGTACCTTGAAGACTGTAGAAATACTGTCCAAGGGCGGCTTAGTGATGTCTTGAAGACTGTAAAGGACAACATAACTTTTTCTCAGATCTGTCCATAGGATGACATCTGGAACGCGAGTCATTTGCCTCATTCCACGGTATGCATCGAACGGTGAGTACTTTCGCTCTGTAACTGAACCTCCGATGATTTGGATATGATACCACCTTTAACAGAGCAATGACAGACGTCTTACCCTCTTTGGTTAAAAAAAAAAAGAAAAAGAAATAAAGCATTTGCTTCTCTTATAATCAATTATAGTGGTATTTGTGCAGGTCTTACATGCTGTCTTCTGCTTGACATCCGCGTCTCCGTTTATGTTTCGGCTTTGGCCCTCGAGTCCACACTCACTTTGGAGAAGGACCTTGAATCGAGAAAGACTTCATTTATTTCCATTTTTTTTTTCAGCTCAGAAGGTCATAGTTCACGGAGAGAGTTACTGTTAAATGGAATTTTACGAATTGTATTCAAAATGTAAAGTTTATTCTACGCGTAATTGAGTTCTGCTACAGTCTTGAGGGGCGGCAGGTGGAGGGAAATGTCACAGGTCGTTCAGGTAGGAGTTAGTGTAAGTGAACATTGGTAGTAGTAGTAGTTGTGATAGTTGTAGCAGTAGTGGTTGTGGTAGAAATAGTAGTAGCAGTATTGAACTAGTCGTAGTCGTAGTAATGATAGTAGTGATAGCAGTATTAATGATGATTTAATAATAATGATAATAATGATGATTAATTATAACTATGATAATGCACTAACAGTAGTAGTAGCAATACAGCAGTGGTAGTAATACAGTAGCAGCAGCAGCAGCAGGAGGAGCCTGGAATACACATGGTACAGAATACACAGCAGCAAAGGGAGAATATTACAGACGACGAGAGCGAGGGGTGGTGGCCCTCCTGGTAAGAGATATCCTCAAGTCCCCTGGGGTAATGGTAGTCTCCCTCCCCTCGCCTCATGGGACCTGTACCCACTCTTACATTCCCCTCATCCCTCTCCCCTCACCCCTCAAAACCTCTTACCTCTCCCCTTACCCTCCCTCTCCCTCACTTGTCCATCTCCTTTCATATAATCTTCCTCCCGCTGTTCAGGGTTCCCTCCCTCTCCCTTGCCTCCCATGGTCCCCTCCCTCCTCCTTGGTATCTTCCTCTCTGCCACACCTCGTTGTGTCCCCTCCTCTCCTCTCAGCCCGTGGTCCCCTCTCTCTCCCCTCTCACCCCTCGTAGTCCCCACCTCGTCTCTTTCCATGTGGTTCCCTTTTTCCCCTCACCCACCATGGTTTTCTCTCCCCTCACTCTTGTGGTCCGCTCCTCTTCCCTCATTCCCTCAGTTTCCTCCTCTCCCCTCACCTTCGTGGTTCCTCCCGCTCTCCTCCCCCCCCCCCCCCCGTGTACTCCACCTTCTCCCTCACCCACCCTGGTTCCCCCCTCTTCCCCTCCCACCCACCGTGGTCTCCTCCTCTTCCCCCATCCACGTGGTCTTTTCTTCCTTCACTCCAGCCGCTCCCTCCTCTCCCTTCATCTCCGTAGTCCCTCCAGTCCTCCCCCTCCCCCTATCCTTCCTCCACGGCCCCCTCTTCTCCTTCAAGTAGAGCCCAGATCATCCTCTCTTCCCGAGGGGTTTTAAACGCTGGAGGGGGGGGGGGGCGAGGGGAGGGCAGTATCACGGTGCTAGCACCTCCTCCTCCTCCTCCTCCCCTGTTGCTAGTGAAGAGCCAGGGAGAGAGAGAGAAAGAGAAAGAGAGAGAGGGAGGGAGGGAGGGAGGAGGAGGATTGAGGGGTATAGAAGCTTAAAGGGGTGTGGCAGGGAGTTTACTGGTGGGTGTGGCAGGGAGGTATTGTGAGGGGGGGGGGTGTTTGGAGGGAGTGGCCAAGGCAACGCCGGCCAGGGCGTGCCTGTCCTCCTCCTCCTCCCCCAGACACTGTACAGCATGTCCAGCACGTGGATAGATATCCCCTTTAGTGTTCCTGAGGATCGTCTGTCTCACGTATTTCTTCCTCATGTGTCTGTCTGTCTGTCTGTCTTTTTGTCAGAGAGGGTCTCTCTCTCTCTCTCTCTCTCTCTCTCTCTCTCTCTCTCTCTCTCTCTCTCTCCCCCCCCCCCAGACGGCCCCCTATTTTTGGATTTTAATGTCCCCCAAGGGAGGTGGCTCCGACATGCGTGACCTCATGCTTTGGGTGCCCGGGAACAGATATAGACCTGCTCTCCTCACTAACTCATGGGACACGGTCTTAGTGTTGAAGGTCAGAGTTCGTGACCTCTGGCGAAAACGGACGTTGCCTCCAAGCTGCAGAAAGTTTTCCATGTGTATGGCAGAACACCGGAGAAGATCCCCTCCCCCCAAAAAATAAAAAAAAATGGGGAGAGTCGTACCTTCTGTATTTACAGACGCAAGTTATTCGCTAGATTTGACGCAAATTGACCACGTTAAGCCGTAATACTCTTTGGAAATATATACCGCTTGCAATAACTATATTCCTTCTTATGATGTGTTGGGGTGAGAGAAACACAGATTGGGTGGGAAACACTATATTGATTCTAACGTTTCGACAGAGTCTTGATCACATTTATTTTTTTTCGAATATCTGTCTGGGTCCTATTGGAAACCTATGTTCATTCCTTCATATTCTTCTGTTTATGTTTTTTTTTTCTATTAAGTAAGTAGAAAGTAAGTATTATGACATGTACTTATGAGTACGGTTTCTTAACTAGATTTTGGAATAACTTCCAGTGAATATGGAGGTATTCTCTTACTATATTACATCTAAGTTCTCGTGTTAGTTACACGAGTGAATATACTTGAAGAGTTTTTCCGACAAGTGAACAAGGACGGAGACTTAGCAGTTCTCTAAATGTTCAACAAGAGAATTCCTTTTTATATTTTTCCCTTGCAGGAGGGAGATAGATAACTTCCAATGCTTCTGCTGACGTTTGGCCTTCGAAATATTCTGAAGCGATATCTTCCTCCCCAGAATTTTCCCGCCCGTTTTCGTAAGGACATGCCGTCACCTCTTCTGAGCTGGCCCAGCCGTCTTGCATCGATATGGACAAGGAATCTGCAATGCTCTGTTTGCCCTCCTCCGATACAGTTAGCCTCATCGTGAACCAATAGGTCTCCGATTACCTGGATTTCCCCCTGTTCTTCCGTCTGCCTTGCTATCCATCTGTATAGATTAGGGATATCGGATGCTGTTACCGTCCTGCGACGCGTAACCTCGGGCACAGACCATTAGGTCGTGTGTTATGTGTCTCTGCTCGCATGGACTACAAAATACCTTTTCTGGAGGGATGGTGAATAGCGAGTCGTATTTCTCTGCAACTTGGGTGCGAGGATCTCTCCTCGTGCCTCCCCCTGGCCGTCATGCGCAGCTGCCGCAAGTCTCCGAACAGACGCTTCTTCATCTGCCAACAAGTCGTTCTTGCCGATTGTGGCACTTAACGAGTCTGATCCACTCACAACTGCCTCTCTTGCCTGTTAGGTAAAAGGACAACGCTTATCTTCTTCGAATGTCGGGGCACGCTTCACTGGCAGGGCATGCGTCTGTAAATCTCTGCTAATCATTTGTTGGACCTGTTGCACCTCCTCTACCTGGCTATAAGGTACCAGCTTGTGTATTTCAGATTTAGCGGTGGGCAGTGACCACCACTACCTCAGTTTCATTCTGCTCTTGCAACTCTTTTATCGTCTGCCTTCTCTTGGCGACACCAAAGGTCCTGGCTGATCTGTGTTACGTTTAGCGTGTTGGTGAAATTGGTGGACCTTCCGTGGGAGGCTCCTACAGTGTATAAAGTCTTTTTGTCTTGCGACGCCATAGATTGCCTTTACCCATTTTCTATAAAGAAAATTTCCACAAACTATAGATTGCCTTTACCCATTTTCTATAAAGAAAATTTCCACAAACTATGTTGGTTTCATTTTCTTCGATTAAACATTGAGGAACCTTGACCACATAGGTACTGTTCCTTCTCCAAGTCACCTGATATTCTTTTCCCCCCGCGTCATCCTTCTGCTGGTCGACAGAGTGAACAGTAATGGAAGTACTGTAGTACTATGCTTGGAGAGCACACCGTGCACGCCTTTCAGTAGACAATTATCTGCCACAGACTCTTCCTCCTAAGTCTGGAAAGCTTTTCGTGTGTGTGTGTGTGTGTCCTGTACACAGCTAATGGGCCTGTCGTGCTCTGGGAGGACGATGCGTCTTGTCACTCGCTCCTCACGCCTGTGCCTCAGCTAGTTTCTCCTGTCACTCGCTCTTGTTTGTTCGGCACGTTTTGGTTCCCCAGGTCGGTCAGCTCTCAAGCCTTAGAGTTTCAGTCATGTCATATATATATATTTCGTGTCCTCTCTACAAATGATTTACCCCGCTATTAAATAAAACTTCGTTTTACTTCTTTTTTCTCGTTTTCACTTTACAGATGTTTGCCAAAAAAGTGTCGGGACTCTTCTGAGCATCGGTTCTGATGCCAGGCGACAGATCATTACAGTTTTGCTTTGTTCCCCAATTGCTTTCTCCAGTCAAGTGAACCTAGACCTTAGTTCCACCCGCAGAGAGTCAGTCATAGCTTCATACCTCCTATATAGCGATCCATAAGAGCTTTTGCAGAATTTGAAAAATAAACATAAGTAGCTTTGGCTATGCAAGCCCTGTACATTTGACACAAACTTTATACATATATTTCCAATATTGAAAAGAAATACTGCAAGTAAAAACTTCCTTTACTCGCCGCCAGAATTAAGTGATTGAATTGGATTTTTCGCAAAGGCGCAACGTAATAGATTCGCATCACACTTCAGAATTGTAGTATTTTATGGTTTCATACGTAGATTGTAATATCATAGGTTAACACGTATCCAACGGTGTCTGACCGATGACCTCGATTGCGAAGGTCATGTTCGGAGAGCTGGCGAGGAGGAGGGATTTCAATATGTTCCTTGGGACGTGTAATATAAGAAGTGACGTCTGTCTGGCTCGTGTGTCTCAGACCCCCTCCTGTGCGTGCGTACATCCACGTGGGAAGACGTAACGGTAATATGTGTACGTACACATATGCGTGAAGATACACATCTTGTATGTTGCTGTGTGTGTGTGTTTGTATGTGTGTATGCCCCTTGTATGCTGCTCTTTCTCTTCTCCCTCTGTGAGAGTGTATGCGCGCGCGCGTGTGTATGTGTGTGTGTGTGTGTGCGTGTGTGGACGCTGTCCGCATTGGTCGCCCGGGGGTGTTTGCTCCCCGACTTGCCAGCATCCAGCACGCTCCCACCCGACCCCAAAATAGACGCGTTCTTTATGCAACGATAAGAAGTTTTAATTATAAACGGCAGATTCGAAAAAGAAAAAGACGAGCGGTTTTTTTTTTTTTTTTCTTCTTTTTTGCAGAAGGTTGATTTTTTGCGATTTTAAAAGGCACGGGAAATAATGTTTTTTTTTTTTTTTTTTTTTTTACTCATTAAGATCATCTGATTATTTCTTTGGGGAGACTTTTTTTTTTTTCTTTTTTTTTTTTTTTTGAGGAAGGCGGGAGGAGTTTACTGACGCTGGGAAGCGAGCAACACCCAGCGTCATCCGTGGAACCCCAGCTCCTGCGTCTCTCTCATCATCACACAGTCTCACTCCTTTGGGTTGGGAGTCGTACTAGTTACAAAAGCCGTTTTCTTTCTCCTAGCGAGCGGTTGGTTGCTGATGGTGCATGTCTCGGTGAGGGAGCATCATTTTTTTTTTATATATATAGTACTGATGATAATGATTATGATGAACCTGATGAAAGCCTTTTAAGTTTTCCGACATTAATGACGTAGACGGGTAACAACTCTTCAGAAGATATAGGGATAGAACAGCCAGGGGACATAGCATGGAATTAAGCGAGAGGCTCGTAAAAAAAAAAATGTACTCTTGCAGTAAAAGAGTGGTAGATGAATGGCATAAACTGACTAAAGAAACGGTAAATGTGCATAGCATACAGACGTTTAAAAGGTGTGATAGAGAAGTTTCAGGAGATAAGGCCCCACGAATGTAGATTTCCCTCCCCTTATTGTGCGAATAGGTAATTGCACACACACACACTCTCGGGTTCGAATCCTGTGGGCGCAGCAGTCGGCCCAAAGCCAATCCAGTCGTTAATTATCCCCTTAGGGACTGGCCAATAAATGAGTGCCTGGATTGGGCTGGGGTGTATGTGTCTTTGTATAAATAAATAAAAAGGGTTTATTGGATTCTAGAGGGGTGTGTGTGTGTATACAGTGAGAGTGCATGGTACCCTTATACAAGATTGAGAGACGGGGCAACACGAGTTCACAACTCTTACTCGCATATGATAATTACGCAAATACATGTGTTTACATCGGATTTTACTATATAGAAGTAGAGGAATTGAATCTAAAGGTATTACCCTGATGGTTAAGACTGTGTTATTTGTGGGTGTGTTGGGAGTGGACCTGTGGCAGAGGCGTGCCTCAGGTCCGCATCCCCGAGTACAGGCGTCCCCCAGGGTCCTCGCCACCAGGACCCCTCACTCCAGGCCTTCCTTCTGCCTCCCCCCCAAACACTCCAGGACCATCTCTCGCCTCGGTTCTGCTCGCCTCCCCTATCCCCTAGGCGCCTGCCTCTGGGAATAGCCCGGGGGTCGTGATCCACTGGGAAGCTGTTCCTGTGATGGAAGAATTTAGAGAGCAGCCGAGCCTTACTGTTGACACGGCGGCTTCTGCTGTGTGGCCAGAGCATACAACCCCGCCCCCTCCTCAGGCCCTCACCTGTGGCTGGCTGTGGGTGTAGGCGGGTGTGTGGCAGGGGTGTGTGTGTGTGTGTGTTCGACTGAGGGTGGGCTTGGTGTGTGCCTGTGTGTATGTGATTCTTCCTGTTTTTCAGTTCGTATTTGATAGTAATGAAATGTATAATAATAAAAATTATTTTTTATTATTATTATTATTATTATTATTATTATTATTATTATTATTATTTCCTGTTTATTGGTTATAAGACGTAGTCAGAGGCTTAAAATAAATGAAAGCACATTCAAGATACATCCAGCAAAACGCTTGGGCTGTAACAGGGAAAGAGTATGAGACAGAGACACCTTGCACAAATATTAAATTCAGACATGTTCACGGTGGATGGAATGAGAATGTTCCAGCGCCTTGCACGAGCTGGATGGGATCGATGCACTTGCGATGCCGAACTGCGTCTCAGGGAACAGGAGTCTCTTGTCTTTGACGGCGCCGTGTCGGGAATGGTGGCTTCCTCCCGGGCCTGGAATCAGATGAGGTCCACCTGATGGTCGGCAAGAGTTAGGTGGATCGGTGTGCTGAGAGCCTCTCGATGAGTTGTGTTTTTTTTTTTTTTTGTTGGCCTGTGTTTATTGGAATGTATGTGTGTGTATTTTTGTAAGAACGTGATAATGGTGTGTGTGTGTGTGTAAGAATACTGTGAAGAGACGGACCCCAGTGTCACATGAAGGTCATTACTGCTAGTACTTCCATCACCCCGGGACAGTTTTTGCCCTTTTCTTTTTTCTGGTCTTTGGTGGTTGCTAGGGAATGATGGTCTACCGAAGCGCAGTCTTAGCACGGTACATTGATGAATGCAAGTGTGCGTTGTGAGACGAAATGGTTGCAGTTTTTCCGTCTGGTCTTCACGCTTCCTCTTCTTCTCTGTCCTTCGTCTTCGCTTACACTTCCTCTCCCTTTAAATCCGTGCTCTTTTTCCTCCCCTTCCTTCCCCTTCTTCCGGAACCATCCTTGCACTGGGGAACTCAACGTTCCCCTTGCCAAACTCGAGCCTCTAGGGTCAGGTCATGCCTTTAAAAAAGATCAAACCGCCGTGCCCAAGGATTGTGTGTGCGTGCCCGAAGGCCGTGCCTCCGTGCCCAGAGATCTTGCCGTCCTGCTCAGAAGGTTAAGCGCTACAAGAATCCCGTCGACACTGCCGTTATGCCCGAACACACCCACCTCCCTCCCTCCCTCACCTCATCTCACCTCACTGGTCTTGATTAAACTTGCTGGCTCAACTTTCGCGAATGATTAAACAAAATTATTAGATTAGTCCGCCCCATAAAGGGAAACGGCAAACACAAACACGCTTAGACAGCTTTGTACTTTTCTACTGAAGTTATATTTTTTTTCTGCTTTTACGCCCGTGTATACATATAAAATCAGAATGAAGGTGAGGTTATGAGGTTTACGAGGGGGAAGAGACAGGTTGATTTGATTCTGAGTTTGAATGGAGAAAATATGTCGTAGGTGGGGTGTTGTAGATTCCTGAGAGTGGATACGGCAGCGGGTGGAACTGTGGAAGCTGAAGTGAATTATGGGATGTTTCAAGAGGGCAAAGTCTTGGGTGCATTGAGGAGTGTGTGGAAGGCGAGGTCACTCTTTGTGAGGTCAGAGATGCGTATGTTTGATGGTAGAGTCCCAATGGTACCGTGTATGTGAGCGAACGAGAACGTTGTGGTGTACAGGGGGCGACGTACCGTCACAAGGCTGAAACAGGGCAGAGGAGGCAGTCGGGGTATATCATCACGGAGATGTCTTCTGGGCTTTTCGCTTGTAGATCGGGAGGCGCTTATCCTCGTAACAGCCAGCGCTATCTTGCAGTCAGGGAAACGGCGAACTAAATATATACATACATACATGCATATTCATAATATGTTTACAGTTGGCTCGTAGGATTACATATTCATAATTCATTCGCGTCGTGAAAGGTCACAGAAGGTTACGTTCAAAGTTCAAAACTCCGATCATGTTAACAGTGGCTGGGGGGTCGGCGGCGGACGCGGTGATTGGCATCGCTGGTGTAACATTTCTGAAGGTCAGTTGGTGACTTTAGAGTCCGCGACAAGCCGTAGTGAGCGAGTGTGGGTGGTGTGTGGGAGTGTGGAGACCTTTTTCTTTTTTCAACTTTCTCTCTCTCTCTTTCTGTCTTTCGAGGAGTAACGAATGCGTGGATGGTGAAAGTGTGCGCGTATTAGTCCTGTACCAGGCGGTTCTGACGGTGAATCTCATGCAAATCGGGGATGACATGATCATGTGGATACGGCGTAACATGGTGAGGAGCGTCTGAGTGTGTTAAGTAGGAGCGATGTGGATATCGAGCGCTATGCACTGGTGAGTGTGTTGATGGTGGGATGAATGAAGTGTGTGTGCGCGCGCGCGCGTGTTTAAGTATGTCAGCGGTTCGCATACTACGTGGAGCAACCAGGTAACAGAAGACTCTGTGGTGAGGTTACCTGCCGAAGGAGATTATTCTTACGTGTGTTTTGATGTCTTGATACACAGTGCAGTGTGTCGGATGAGTGTGGATGGATGTTGTATAATTGTATGGAAAGGTTGTATGGACAGTGTACGGGTAGCTACTGTTGTGCTTAGATAATGTGGGTAGTCTGTAAGTAAACTTGTCCATGAGTGAGTGCATGGAGAAATATCACCTGCATCGTAAGTTCGGGATTTCATTGCTACCACTCAAGGATCGGACCGTCGTGCTCGTGTGTCGTACCCATGATGCTCAAGGAGCGTACCGTCGTGGGATCGCACCGTCGTATACTCGAGGGTCGTACCGTCATGATCGGGGTGTCATCGCACACTTAAAAGGTACTCGACTCGACAAGTTATGAGATGAAAGCAAGACTTTCTGCTTTTGCCAGTGAGTTGAGTCAGGTACATTTGGGTCCCTTCGCCCGAGCAACTTACCTTTTCCAAGTAACTGACTAACTCTACAAGGAAACCATACGGAAAGTTGGCGGAGAAGTCGCACAAACTCTGCGTCTCCTCATCTTTGTTTTGACGAGTTCCCCCTCCGGTCAGACACAGCAAACATGTTTTGTCGCAAGTTTGGGGACGTGGAACGGTCTCCCATCACCTTCCTGTAGGTGTAAGTTGTCCTTCTTCACTTTGGGTTTAACGGAGGTTCATTTGCCTCCTCACCCCCCCCCCTTCTGGTTTATGTCGGGTTCAACCGTGGTTGATAGATTCTTGTGCGTCCTGGTTTGTTGGATTTAAGGAAGGTTTGATTTCTCTGGGTGATATATTCTTACGTTCTGCTGCAAATCTGGAGACTTGTTTGGTGGCTAAGTCCTCCCGTGTTACTGCCTTGTCGTCTCTCGTCTTTTGTTTTGCGCTTGTATATGTGTCTCTTGAGTACATACACGTTTGTCTCTCTGTCTTTCTTTGTGTGTGTGTGTGTGTATAGGCTGCTGGCGGGGGACTCATGTAAGCCGCCATTGTGGACTTTCGGTTTCCCATATTCCGATATTGGTCCAGCGATGAGCGGGATTGTGTACTGCGGTCTTCCCTCTATACATATTAATCCAGGCTTTTCTCCCAGTCATTTGACATGTTTTCTCTTGCCACTACCTCGCCGTGGTCAGAAACAAGTTCACATTCCTGTTTCATGCAGCATTGTGTTGAGAGAATTTAAATGCGAGGCTCTATTTACGTCCAATTTTATGTTATTATTTTATGAATGAGATTCCTCTCAGTGCCGACGGCGTTGTTACTTACAGCTGCCTCTTTTGTTTCTCTGAATTAAATTTTCCATTTATGAAAACTTCAGATCGTAACTTTTTTCTATTATGTCTCCCTTTGCTGCCCTCCGAGCAAGTATCAGCAGAATAATTATAAAATGTCTGTGAGATATTTTGCTCTGGAGAATGCAAGGAATAAGTGTGGGTTCTCCCGTGGGTGTTGGACGGCTTGGGGTAACGACTCAGGACTTTCGTGTTATCGTTTCTCATTAAAGAGTCTTCAGTTTACTGCTCTGGAGACATTGCATCATCCGCGATGGCCACTGTTAACTCATCGACCGCGACAGCTCGACCCTTGGGTAGGATGAAATGGCCTTTGATTCTTAAGGGTCAGGTCACAGACCAGCCCACCATATCCAAGGGTCGTACTTGAGGGACCCATTGTCGTGTTTAAGGGTCGTTTCGTCGTGCACAAGGGGGTTCATTTTTGTTCGTGTGTCCATTTCATTTTATGTTGCAACTTCGTCAGAAAGGAACCTCGTAATTACCACCCAATCGCCAGCTGAAACTGGTATTTTTATACTACAACGGTACTATGTGCGCCTTAGTAACTGAAGAAAAAAAAAAAAAAGCACGTAATTAAGGTGTCTACGGCAGATTTAAGTAATCAAGGCATAATTAGTGCTTACACGTTAGTTTTATTTTGATGACGCAGCGACGACGGGTTTTATTTCATCGTATAGTCCTACATAGAAAGGAAATTACCGGATTGTTCTAGAATATTTTTTTCCCCCCTCATTGATTGTACTCTCAGGGGATTTATATTTCACATTTATATAACGAAACAAAAATGACTTACAGTACCGAGTATTATGTAGGAGTGTTGTGCTTGCTTTAAAATTCATGGCATCATTTCTGAGTTGGCATTACTCGTGTGTACATGATTAATCTTCCCTGTGTGCTGAGTTACCCGTTAATATTTGATAGTGTCAGTCGTGTAAACACTTGGCTCTTGTGTTCTCATGCATGTTTGCTATATATATATATATATATATATATATATATATATATATATATATAT
>JAYMFT010082632.1:0-14247 GCA_038088735.1 Panulirus argus | reverse complement strand
CTGCCCACCTCCCACCTTTCTCATGCCACATGCATCTCTTGCACATGCCATCACTGCTTCCCTAAATACATTCCATTTCTGATCCAATCCCCTCACTTCACTTGTTCTCACCTTTTGCCATTCTACACTCAACCTCTCCTGATATTTCTTTACGCAATTCTCCTTTCAAAGCTCGCTTACTCTCATCACTCTCTTTTCCCTGACATTTTTTCTTCTTTTTTGGAGACCTCTATAAATCTCCACCATTGCCTCCACACGATAGTGATGAGACATCCCACCAGCTGCCCTTCTCAGTACATTTACATCCAAATGTCTCTCTTTTCCACGCCTATCAATTAATACTTAATTTAATTGTGCCCATTGACCATCTCTTCTACTCACATATGTATACTTGAGAATATCTCTTTTTAAACAAGGTATTCCCAATCACTAGTCTTCTTTCAGCACACAAATCCATGAGCTCCTCACCATTTCTATTCACATCACTGAATGAATACACCTTGTGCACCAATTATACCCTCAACTGCCACATTACTCACCTTCGCATTTAAATCGCCCATCACTAATACCTGGTCTTGTGCACCAAAACTGCTGACACTCACTCAGCAGTTCCCAAAACACTTGCCTCTCAAGATCTTTCTTTTCATGACCAGGTGCATAAACATCAATGATCACCCATCTCTCACCATCCACTTTCAGTTTTACCCACATCAATCTGGAAATTACTTCCTCACATTCTATGACACACTCCCACAACTCCTGCTTTTGGAGTAGTGCTACTCCTTCCTTATGTCTTGTCCCCTCACAAACCCCTGACTTCACTCCCAAGATGTTTCCAAGCCATTCTTCCCCTTTACCATTGAGCTTTTTATCACTCTGAGCCAGAATATCCAGGTTTGTTTCCTGAAACATACTACCTATCTCTCCTTTCTTCTCATTTTGGTTACATCCACACATATTTATACACCCCAATCTGAGCCTCTGAAGAGGATGAGTACTCCCCGCTTGACTCCTTCTTCTGTTTCCCCTTTAAGAAATTGAAGTACAAGAATGGGAGGGTTTCCGGCCCCCTGCTCCTGCCCTCTTTAGTTGCCTTCTACGACATGTGGTGGAATATGTGGAAAGTATTTTTTCTCCCCTATCCTCAGGGATAGTATTCCAACTTATATCATCTGTGGGTCACTCTAGTGTTTGCATAGTTCTTGACTTTATGTTCTTGTGACTTCCTTCACACGTACTTTTAGTTTTGCCCAGTTGTTCATCTTTTCTGTGGAGGCTTTCTGTGCATGGGCCCCATACATGGGGAATATACAGAGGTAGGGACTAGAATAATGATAACCCAGAGTTATGATACTGACTCTCCCCCACAGGATTTTGTTACCTAAGGTCAAACATCAGTCACTCAGGCAAGCTTTCACCATTAGGGTTATGTCGTCACTGACTTTTAGTGGCACATCATTAAACAAGAGGCTCCATTAGCTTTATCTCTTGGAGGAAGGAAGTCTTCTTTTTCATAGACTGTCTTTCTTATAGGGTTAGTTGTGTTGGGAGCAACTCATAGACAAAAATCAACTTTCTAACTCATAATTGATGGGATGGAATGCTTAGCCTATCAAAATGGCAGTCCCACATCTTGACCTTTGTTTTGCTGTGAAGCAATGGAGGACCAGGGTCTTATGAAGGGCAGAAACAGACAGTAACCTATAGCAGGGCCAAAGTTTACCTATAAAGAAATGTAAATATATAGAAGAGCTTCTTCTCCAAGGCATCTTTAGTATAAGGTTGATATCTTCTCCATGTTGTATCATGCCATCTGATATACCCATTCTCAAACTTATTGATAATGAGTTTGGAAAAGGGAACTGACTTGAATGGTTTTAGGCCCATCAAGCATAACAGATTTTTTTACTAGCTTAACCTTGTTGACTGTACCATAGGGAAAAGATGTAACAAAATTGATCCATGTATCACTGTTGGGGGATATGAGATTAAATGTTAGTGATCCCTTGTTTCTGAAAAATCTCGTTTTGCCCTAGTTAGTATACTGATGATATACTTGTGACATCATTGTTGATGGCTGTCCCATCCACTAGAACATAGGGCCCCCAATATGAATTCTACCACAATGCCAGTGGAATGGTAGCCACCACCTCTTGAATAGGATAGTACTTGGTTGGATCTAGTCTTTAGCACCTCAATAGGAAAAGATCATCATGAATCTCTTAGTCATTGGGGGAGAGTAAGAAAATATTGATGTCCCTATAATTCCATGTTCCAGCTCATTTAGCAATGATAAACTAGGTTCATGGGAAGGGGATTATCATATATTATTTTCTCTCAGTTTAGGATCCATAATTACATGTCAATCATGTCTTGTAAATACCTGAGGGAGGAACCTCACCCAAAGGACAAAATGACTATGATTTGTTTGCAGACAGTGCTAAGGGATTGTTTGTGTCCAGCTTTGTAGCAGATTATGGTCTGAGGGCATTTATTTTGTGAGTTGCTTTTGTGTTGTGTTTTTAGGTGTGGTTGATGTCTTGTTCAGTAGGAGTGATATTCCATTCAAGGTGAATAGAGGGTGTGAGTTGGAATTTTGTCTGTGTGGGGTTAAATGTGTGCTTGAAGACTTCTGTGAAGATGAAAACATTCATTTCTGAGCAAGCCCTTGTTCCAGTTGTGAAATGTAGTGCTTCATGGTTGATGTTATTTCTATGGTGTCTTGGTGTTGTAATTGTGAGATTGTCTGTATATGAGAGGGCATTCATGTTTTGATATGCTGGAGGTAATGTGAAGTCAGATTAAAGAGGGTTGGTGAAAGAACTTCTCCTTAGGGAACTCTGTTGGAGAGTTTAAGGGTTTTAGAAGTGAAATTATTGTGAGTGACTCTGGCATGGCAGCAGGTTTTGAAATTAGCTAACTATTTTGCCATTGTTGTGGAGAGTGGTGAAAATTATTTTTTGTGTGAGGATGTGTTGAGGGATGGTGTGAAATGCTTTGTCAGATGATATACACCCCAACTTGTGCCATGCAGTCTCTAACCCTCAAACTGAGATGTGAATCATTTGTTGGTACAAGGTCAGCTGTGACATACATATCTTCTGCTTGGAAATCTTTACATTTATGAGAATATTATGAATGTTTTTGATTTTTTGTGCACCAAGTGTAGCAGTCATGAATACATTCACAAACTTCATCACTCCATAATGGCAAAATAGAGGTAGATAAAGGAGTAATTTTTTAATTTTTCATAATTTGCATGCATATCATAAATTTTCCAAGAATTTTACATGTTTTCAAGAGTTTATCCCTATATTTTTTGATCACACAGTGGTAGCCAAGTTTACTGGTAGCCAAAGTTTAAGGTTTAACTTATGCTGTGCCACTGCCAGGCATACAAGGTACAATAAGGGTATTATCTGGCATACATATTGAGATGTGTTGTAATTTAGAAGTGTTTTGCTTGCAAACATTACAGTTCCAGTGGAAAAAACTGGCGTGCCCTACTTACAGCATGATGCAACATATAAGAATATCAATAAACAAGATAAAATAGATACTCACCTCCCCTTAGTACTTCGTATGATATCCCTTGGCCTTAATACAATCCTGAAGGTGCTTGGGAACAGATGCTGCAAGATGCTGAAGGTATGTAGGGTCAAGGTTATCCCAAATATCCTGGATGGCAGCCTGGAGCACAGGAATGCTGGATGTATCCCTCCCACACAACTGTGACTTTATAATCGACCACAAGTTCTTAATAGGGTTAAACTCAGGTGAATTACCTGGCCAGTCCTAAATATACATCATATGACAAAATGCAAACCAGCCACATATTAATTTGGTAGTGTGGCATAGTGCACCATCTTGCATAGAAATATCACAACCAGTCTTCACATATTAATTTGGTAGTGTGGCATAGTGCACCATCTTGCATAGAAATATCACAACCAGTCTTCTCAAAACATTCAGGTAATTCATCACACAACAGCTCCAGGTTTCAGTTCTGATTCATAGTCATATTTCGAGGTAAAAACACAAGACTTCCAACACCATTATAACAAAAAGCCCCCAATCCATCAGTGAGTCTGGAAATTTTACAGTTGCTTGAATGTGCTTAGGGTCTATGGGTCACTACCTGGCCTCTGGTACACTTTGCCTCTATGGCAGCCACTAACTTTCTTCCACTTTCTGCCATACCACTGCAAATATTTCTAGGGAAATGCAAGTCTATTCTTGCACTGGCGGTCTATCAGAAGTGGTTTCTTGCAAGGCATACTTTCCTTGAATTTCAAGTCATCATGAAGCTGGCTACAAATAGTACGTACAGACACATGACAAAATAGCCTAGGGTTGTCTTCCTTTAACTGTCTTGCTGAAATCCATGGATTCTTGTCTACTTGACATTGGATAACCTTCAGAGTGCATTCGGAAGTGATACAAGGTCGTCCAGGTTATTTCTTCTGGGTAGGAAAGTCAGTACCACCACCGTCAACAAAGCACTCCATCCATCTTTGCACGCTCCATAGTGCTAGCCCTGTAGTTTCAGCTATTTTTTATTACACTTCCCTGCCTTGTACAAGGCTACAGTAGCAGCAGTATCCTCTTTAGACAAGTCCTTAGGGCCAGGCATTGCAGCTCAAACTTACCACAAATCACACACGATTAGGGTAAAAAAATGGATGTCATGGGGACAACATATAAAAACATCCACCCACCACAATATCTCCAGGCAGACTGACCGCTGCCTGTTGCTCCCCTGGAGGTCCCTCCCTCCCCACCAACATCCATGAGCTGCCCCAGTATTTTTTGACATTTCAGAGTCATGTTTTGGGGATATGATACAAATGGGTGAAAAATACTGGTGCGAGCCCTATCATGCCAATATTTTCTGCCAGGGCTGTATATGAATACTAAGGGTTTCCAAAGAAAAGATCTGTTATCTCATAAGAGTGACACATCTTCAAAAATTGTTAAATTATGTGAGGGCTTAAATTGTATAAAGACTTCCACATATGTTACTAGTGTATGGAAAACTTTTACAATTTAATGAGGATTGTGATAGTGGAAGAAAACAAACTCATAGATAAGTAGGTGCAAAAAAATATCATTTGTGGATTTTAAGCAAAATACTTATCAAGTCTGTGCTTAAATGTATGTATGGTACTGCTTTCATCTACTCTAATTGTTAAATCATTCCATATGTTAATAATCCTGTTGAAGAAAAGACTTTTAACTCATTCAAGGTAAAATATTTGCCCATGAGTTTGTATCCATTGCTAAAAGAGATATCAGATGAATCTATCCTGAAGTAGCTCATTAGATTAGTATTATCGAATCCTTTAAAGATTTTGAATACTTGTATTAGATCTCTTCATAATCTTCTCTCTTCCAAGCTAGATGTGAAAACCGTTGAAAGTTGTTGGTTTAAGATATTGTATTCATTTTGCATCTTTTGTGTTGACCAGTGCTCTGGGCTTTATTGAAAGTTACTCCAAAAATGATTTGCCATTGATCACCTCTACCAAACTTTTCTCTCAATCCAAGAAATGAATGTGATTCTCATTTGTAGCTTGAACTAAATCTAATATCTTTTCATGGTGAGTAGATTTCTCAACTAGTTGTTTTAGAGCTTTATCAGGCAAATTAGGTAGAGCCCATACCCCTTGCTACTGGGAAAGGATTCTCCCCACTTAGATACCGATATGTTAAAATTTCCCATCATAAAATTTTGTTCATTACAAATTTCTGCCAATTGATCATGAAGTCATTTGTCTGCCTGTGGTGTCTGTGCTAAAGACCCGTAAACTAATCCTTCTGTTATTTTCTTATGAAGCTTATCTTTGATTTCAACAAAAATGGAGTTGATTTTTTCAACAGCTACATTTTTCAGTTGGGGATTAAGATGAGATTTAATGCAGAGCAAGACACCACTGCCTTTTACATATTCTTCCTCACTAATAAACAGACTGAGCTCAGGCTGTCGTGTTTGGAAACAGCACATGGGAAACCGCTACAAACATAAATGGCTGTATGTATATACTCCACCTGAAGTGAACAGTAAAATAATCCCTGCGATATACATGCATCAGCTGCAGTGAAAGGGTTAAGGTTAAGCTTTTGTTTAGCTTGATTTTTGTTTTTTCTTTAAGCCCCTCCTCCTTTATGTGTGTATGTTGTCCAATGCTCATAGGGCTTTGTCCATAGGTGAGAATTGTAGGTTTTGAAGGATGGAAAACTGTGCATCTAATGTGAAACAGAGCTCTGCAAGCACCCATTTAGTGTTCCTTTCCTTCCTTCTCCACTTTTCTTTTCAAAAGACATTTTTTTATTCTGAACAGTGAAATACTGGAGGCACAGATTCCAGTCATCAGTGAGTGAATGTTGGGTCATGCCTTGCCACATAGAACCACTGCTGTGGTATCATGGACCTGGACAGATTATTTTGTGTTCTGAATGAGCATATGCTGACCCTATATGTATTATGCTAATCGATGGTGCTGAGTCGTATTAGATGCAAATCATACTTTGGGCTAGAACTGTTGTAACCCCTTCTGAGCAACAGCTCTCTGAGCTGAGATGTTCATAGAGTTGTGCCTCTAGTATAGATATGGAGACGTGTACTGTATTGAAGGTGGAATGAAGTATGTTAGACATTTGCCCGTGTCAGTTTTAATAAGGGATGGAAAACAAATTTGATTCACTTGAAAACAGTTGTGATGGTGGGTTATATTAAGTGGTTGATACTTTATTATTAACAGTTGTGATGGTATGTTGTATTCAGTGATAAGCACTTTATTATTATAAGAGTTATGATGGTAGGTTATAGTCAGTGGTTGGTTCATACTATAAGAAGTTGTGATGGTAGGTTATATTCAGTGGTTGGTACTTATTATCAGAAGTTATGACAGTAGGTTATATTCTCTGGTTGGTACTTTATTATTAGCAGTTGTGATGGTAGGTTATATTCAATGGTTGGTGCTTTATTATTTGCAGTTGTCATTGTAGATTATATTAAGTGGGTGGTACTTTATTATAAGCAGTTGTGATGTTAGGTTATATTCATTGGCTAGTACTCTATTATTAACTCATTAACTTCTCTGGGTGGATATTTACTTGAACTGTAAGACAACCCCTGTAGATGTGAATTTATGCATCAGGCTTAGCACCTTTATTTCCAAGCCACTTAGTGAACGAGGTGGCCTGCTGGATAATAATGTGTTATGATTTCTCCCAAAAGTCAGTTATCTTCCAGCTGTGCCAATGACTGTGCATTCTTGTGAGTGTTCTTTTTAGGAAGGAAATTGAGTTATATTTAGGTAGATTTAGAGGACCAGGCAGATGATCCTTAATAACTTGACGTTGATTGTCTATCTTTGGATCATGTACAGAGTGATTTTATGGACACTGACTCTCCTAGTGCCGAAAATTAGCTAAGATGAGGCAGGGGAAGGTGTCTTTCAAAAGTGGAGGCAGTGTTGCCAGCACCCACATGAGCTTGACAACACTGCATCTGACTTATGCAATTGGTAATTTGACAAACTTGCATACTTTTGCTGTTATATAGAATTTGTATGTGAAACTTTGACTATATAAAACAAGAAAAGATTTATTTTTTAAGAAAACATGTGATAACAATCTGGAATCAGTTTTTTGGAACAATTAAGATAACAATAAACATGCATTGTGATAACTCATTTTACATCCAGACTTTACTACTACACTTTTTGATGCATTGTTTTGAAATTTCAGCAAAACTTCATTAACAGAGTGAAATGAGTGGATGAAATATATTTATGAAGTGATTTTTCTCATATTTATGAAAATTTTGTTAAGATTGTTATGTTAAGTGCATTTTTAAACAATTTGAAGGTCTGGAGTTCATATGGTTGGAAAGGAAACATAAGTTTGGATCTAATGGGTTAATTGTAATTCATAAATTAGTAATTGGGTGTAGCAGTATCATAACCAATGAGGTCAAGAGGTGCTGCTACTGTGAATAGGCTCAAAATTGGGGAAAGTTGTCAAGTTTCAGTACCTCAAGGGGTTACTCTAGTTTTCTAGAGTATCACAGTCTCACCTGCCTTCTTGTGGTGACCTTGTTAATACACCTCATAAAGGCAGAACTGAAGGGGGTTGCATTGCCAACTCCATCAGGGCAATCCTTTTAATTATAGACAAGCACCTGATGTGTTTTGTAACTTTTTATTTTTTGGAAAATGGTGGAGCCTCACTGCCTCTGGAAATACTGTGCTGGAGTTGCCCTCTGCCAGTGGCCTGTCAAGGGTGAGGCACAAATGGCTAAGGATCAGCAGAGGAGTCTACCAGTTACGTTGAGGAGTAAAAGAGACGAGATAAAGAAATAAAAGGGCAATGCATGGTGAACAAAAGAGATTAGAAATGCGCTGGAAGAAAAGAAAAAGGCATATGGTGGATTGCTTGATAAGAATATTCTAGTGGAAGTTCAGCAAATGAGGAGGGAAGAATATAGAATATGCGAATGGAATGTTTAGAAGCTGGTAGATGAAAGAAGAGAAAGAGCAGATGAAAATTTTTAGAAGAAAGTTAATTGACAAGTTTTGGGATGATAAGAAACTATACTGGAAGGTGTTGAGAAAGGAAAGAGATGGATGTAAGAGTGGAAATGTTAATGTGAAAAGTAAGGAAGTGGAATTGCTAAATCAAAAGGAGGAAGTGAAAGAAAGATGGAAATAGTATTTTGAATAGCTGATGAATGTGGGAGAAGGGAAGGCAGTAGTTGTTACATTATATGAGGGTGGAAGGTAAGAAGGTAATAAGGGCAATACTTAGGCTGAAGGTAGGAAAGGCACTTGGAGTTTATGGGATTACAGCTGAAATGCTGAAGTATGGAGAAGAAAGTGTGAATGAGTGGATGCATTTGATATGTAGTTTAGCATGGAAACAGAAGGTTGTGTCTGAGGATTGGGTGAAAGCTATTATTATTCCTTTATTCAAAGGAAAAGGACCTTATTATAGGGTAATAATTATGTTAACTATACCAGGAAAAGTGTATGCAAGATTGTTGAATGATAGAGTGATGGAAAAGACTGAATACAGAATAAGTGAAGAGAAAGGGAGTTTTAGGAAAGATAGGGGATGTATGAATCAAATTTTTGTCGTAAAGATGACCTTGGAAAAGTATTTAGTGAAAGGTAAGAAGTTTTATGCAGCTTTTACGGATCTGGAGAAAGCATGTGACAAGAGTTGAGTGGAATGCTTTATGGGATGCGTTTAGGATATATTGGGTAGGGGAACAACTGATGGATGGTGCGAAAGCCTTATGTAGAGGAGCAAATGCATGTCATGTAAGACTGGATTGAAAACTGAGTGACAGTTTTGGTGTACATGAGGGTGTGAGGCAAGGCTGTGTGATGTTACCATGGCTTTTTAATATATATATATTGATGGAGTGATAAGGGAGATGAAAGCAAAATTGGGGAAAAGGGGTGAAGGGATGGAGTGTGGTGGTGAGATATGGTGGCTAGTGGCAAGCCTGTTTGTGAATGATGCTGTGCTGCTGAGAGTGAAAAGGAATTGCAGAATGTTGCAAGTGTGTTTTATGTTGCGTGTAAATGTAGGCGATTGAAGATAAAAGCAAGTAAAAGTTAAGAAATGGTGTTTGAAAGGAAACAGAGAAAGTATAGATTTTGTAAAGTCATGAAGATTGAAAGAAGAAAGTGTACTGAATTATGCTTTGGGTATATGGGGAGAAAGACTGGAAGAGGAAAGAGAATAAAGTATATATATAGGAGCTGTCATCAGTAAGTCTAGTGATATGGAAGGAGAGATAATGGAGAGAGCAGTACATGGTAGAAGAGTCATTGGGTCCCTTAATAGAATAATGAAGGGTAGAGGTGTGATTATGGAAGTGGAGAGAGGATTAAGGGACAGCATAGTCCTCCCAACCCTGACCTATGCAGCTGAAACATAGACATGGAGTGAGTCACCGAGGTCAAGAATCCAGGCTGTGGAAATGAGGTATTTGAGAAGAGCATATGGTGTGACTAGATGGAGCGAAGAAAGAAATGAAAGGATGTATGAGAGATGTGGTATGGCTGGGAATGCAAAGGGAATGAATTGTGGATAGGTAGAGTAGATGAAACAATACTTTGAGGTGGTTTAGGCATGTGGAAAGAATGCAAGACTGGGAGTTTACAAGAAGAGTGTATGATAGTACAATTAAAGGGGTTGGTGTGAGAGGAAGACCACCTGTGACATGGGTGAATGAGATGGAAGTATACTTGAGGGAGAGAAATGATGGAAGAATGCATCGAATGGTGTATGAGAGGAAGGCATGTAAGGACAGTGATAAATGGGAACTCTTCTGGAGGGAATGGGCATCAGAGATATAGATAGGTAGATAGATAGATAGCTTTTTTATACACAGTTGTGAAGTTATGCATCAGAATTCTCGTTCAACCAACCCATTTTCTTATAGGATTCCATGTTAAAAGTTGAGATGTGTTTTAGGCAAAATATTTTTTTACCCCAAAACTCATCTTGTAAAGTGAGAAGTGCTCCAACCAAAAGAGTTTAGCTGTATAAACTTTTTATACTAGTACTTACTCTGAGTAGTGGCTAGCACAAACAAATTCCAATATATAACCTGACAGTCACTTGGCACATAGTAGTGTGACTGACTTATATTTTTCTTTGATTTTGTTCACATGGCTGCTTCATATGCACACAGTTGACAAAGCTACTATGGTATTTTTGTAAATATCACTTGCCTTTTCATCACATTCCAGTCCTTGCTAAACATCCAGTTTCACCTCCAAGGTTATGGTCTTCCTTTTCACCTTTGGAAGAAGACTTGATCATGGTATATCCTGTGCCAGATACATATATTCATCCTTGAATTAGTGCTGATTGCAGTGTTAGCTTCCTTCTTGAGACTCGCTGTTGTTGTCGTTGATCATAAAAGGAGTGAGATGAAGAGCACTGCATGTTTTATCTGGGATAAAGTAACAGGACTCTGAATCACTACCATACTGTCTAGGCTCACTTGGCTAGCCAAATAGGGTTGGCATGTGATTCAGTACACCTTGGACTGTTGCTCAGTGAATTGAATGGATGTTTGTGCAGTGCAATTCTGTATACCATAAAATGCTAAACTTGTTAAACTGAATCAACAATGCCATTTAAGTGTGACCTATCTGTATTCAGCTTGGTTAATTTCAGCTCATTCAATATTAGCAAATACGATTCTGTCTTTCTGAGTAAAGGAGAGTATTTGGCACACCTGACAGTATGAACACATTTTCAGGTACTGTGCGAGCATCTGACCTGACTCGATACCGAAACTTCAAAACACTAACTTCACCGCAGCCAACACAGTTTTTGTGTGTTGCTGTTGATAGTAGCGGAGAGTTGGTAGCTGCAGGTGGTCAGGACAGCCATGACATTTACCTTTGGTCTCTGCAGACAGGAAGATTGTTAGAGGCAAGTGACAAGAATTTGAAAGGTACTCTTTTATTATTTTTATGTGAGGCTGCTGAATTGATATTAGATGACAGTAAAAAATTGCTATTGTTGACTTTTTTGTCATTTTTTTTTATGTATATTCTACTGATTCTTCATGCTGACATTGCTGTTGCCCTGCTTAACTTATCCAGCTAGTTGCAGAAGCATGTTGTCATTAGGAGTGCATAGGTAGAGTATGTAATCTTACTTGTAACAAACTTTTTCAGAAAGCTTCATTGAAAAGACCCTTGCCGCCTTATGTCTTTGCATTAATCATGTGGGAAGGGAGTAGAAAGCTGCCTTTTTTCTTTTTTGTGAATATATTGTTCACTGATTTAATCACAGAATGTTGTGTGTTGTTTCTGAAATTGCACTGATTTGCATTTATTTTGCAACCCCTACTGTCTGTATATGTCTTTTCCTGTCTATATGCAGATGCAGTACTTGATTCTGGTATTTAGTTGAGGTTTCCTCACCTCAAGACCTGTCTAAACAAATTAACTGACCATAGAAAATTTGATTTAGGGATGAATAGTTTTACATAAAATTACAGTAAACACAGTAGTTTTTCTTTCTGTTTTCTGCTCCATGAGCATGAGAGATTCTCTAGAATGGGTTTGAAACTGGATTGTTTAGAAGTCATTTTATTTAATTTTATCTATTTTTTTTGCTAATCAGATAGCAAGTTTCCTTGGCCCCAAGGAAAATTAGGGTTATGACTTTCCAGCCTTCAGTTTTTATGGTGGAGAAGCACTGGCCTAACTTACCCTCTGCTATCCGCTCCATCATTGTAGTAGCAACTTGTTTGTTCTGGGTCTGCCAGTTGCCAGTCAAAGACCACAGACATGCCATCAGCAACCTACTCAGTCATGGCTGTTAGTAGTTCAGAATTCTCTGGGATCATGTGTTTGACAAGATGTCTGTTTCTGGACCTACTTTTTTCATTTGCTCACGTCCACTCTCTAGCTGTCACGTGTATTGCACCAAAACCACAGCTCCTCATGCACAACCAGTCCCCACAGTGCTTTCCATGGTTTTCCCCAGATGCTTTACATGCCCATGTTCAATCCATTGACTGCATGTCAACCCCTGAATACCACATTATTCCAGTTCCCTTTATCCTGTGCACACCTTTCACCTTCTCGCATGTTGAAGTCCTGACCATTCAAAATATTAATTGCTTCATCCTTCCATATCAAACACTAGTATCATCTTTGCTAGCCTCTCCTTGCTAGTTCTATCCATATGTCTAAACCATTTTAGCACACCCTCTTCAGCTCTCTCAGCCATATTCCTCTTATTACCACACCTCTCTCTTACAGTTTTATTTCCACCACTGCCACCTTTTTCTGTACATTCTTATCTATAGCCCATGCCTTTCATTCATACAACAATGTTGGGACTACTCTGTATATATATATATGTAATTTGTATATGTTCGCCATCTTTTACATTAATGATGTAACAGCAGGAATAGAAGAAAAAAATGGCCTTATTTGCTTATTTGCCATCATGTGTAACGTACTAAAACCAAAGTCTCCTACCCACAAATAGGCCCTACAAACTTTTTTATGGTTTCCTCTTTAGCTTTATGTGCCCTGGTTCAGCCCATTGATAACATTTTGTCCATTATAAACCATGTCACTCGTGCACTATATCCCATGCAAGTTTTGTGATCATGTGCATGGTCAGGCCCAAAGCACACAAAGAATCTTTTACTTCGTCCTTCCACTTCATCTTTGGTTTTCCTCTTCTTATTCCATCCCATTCTGACATGTGTACCCTTTTAGTCATCCTTTCCTCACTCATTCTCTCTATATGTCTAAACTGTTTCAGCATACTCTCTTCAGCTTTTTCATACATACTCCTTTTATTACCGCACATTTCTTTCACCTTCTCATTTGTTATTTAATCAGCCCTCTTTTCAACACATACTATCCTCAAGCATTTCATTTTCAACACATTCTTTTTATCCTTTAATATTTTGTTCTGAGGCTCTTGCCTCGCATCCACAGAGCTCTGATGGGACCACCATGCCATCAAACATACCCATCTTTTCCCACAAAGACAGTTACCTCACTTTCTAGACATTCCTTAATATGCCCAAGATGTTTGTCCCTTCATCCACCACTTGGCTCATTTTAGCTTCAATGTTTCCATTCCCTGCTATATCCACTCCCAGGTATTGAAAACAATTCACTTCCTCAAAGTTCTCTCCATTCAGACTTAAACTCAAAATAAATTGTCTCTTTTCACTGCTAAATTTAATAATCTTGCTTTTATTCACACATTCTCTCAATTTTCTCATTTCACAAACTCTTCCAGACTCAGATACCAGCTTTTGCAGTTTCTTACCTGAATCTGCATCCAGCGCTGTATCTCCAGCAGAAAACAACCGACTCACCTGCAAGGTCCCTCCACCTCCAACAGACAGCATATTTGCTCCTCATTCCAAGACCTTTGCAATCACCTCCCTCATCACCCCATCCATAATCGGCTTAAACGTAGTAATGTCACACATCCCTGCGACAGACCAACTTTCACCTTGAATGACTCGCCTTCCTCTCTACCTGCTGGTACATATGCCTTAATCTCTTGATTAAACCATACTCACTGCTTCTAATTACTTTCTTCCCACACCATATATTTGTAGCACCTTCCACAGAACATTGCTATCAACATCATATGTCAATGGGCTGAACCAGGGCATGTGAAGCGTCTGGGGTAAACCACGGAAAGGTCTGTGGGGCCTGGATGTGGAAA
>JAYMFT010082621.1:0-14247 GCA_038088735.1 Panulirus argus | reverse complement strand
AAAAAGGAACAGAGAAGGGGCCAAGTGAGGATTTTCCCTCTAAGGCTCAGTCCTCTGTTCTTAACGCTACCTCGCAAACGTGGGAAAAGGCGAATATGTATGAAAAAAAATACTTTATGGGAGCAGGGTTAGGAAAAGCTGATAGATGTATTATGTAGTTACCTAATTCTGTATTACCATAAAAAGTTGTGGATTGTAAATCGAAGTTAAATCAAAGTAAGTTATTACAGATCAGAACATAAATGCTCAAACTCTGAAGGAGACAACCTAGGAATAAATGATCCAGACTTATATTGTTTCTTCTTTCCTTGAAAATTTTCTTCTTGTCATATATTTGTACTGGAAGTTGGTCATAGTAGCTAAAACTATTATTTTGGACTAACTCGAACAGAGATTACATTAATTTTGTCCAAGATGTTTGAGTTATGGTGAGAAATGTCTAAAGGGTTCATTTCTCAATATAAAACTTTAGATACATCATCAGTATATAAAAAGGGTCTTAACTATGGTGACTGTTCATTACACATCTTTTGTTACTTCAGCATCATCTTGTACATTCTGGAGGCACCAAGCACCCAAGTTTACAGTTGTGCATATCAATGGAGGAACAAGAGCAGATGCATCTTCTTTGTGAGGCTTACGCATCCCATATGGAATATTTGGCAGTGCAAAATCAGGTAAGGTGTTTGTAGTACATATAGTGAATAAGCATTATCTATCTATCCTTCTATATCTCTGATACTTGTTCCCTCTGGGAAATCCCAATAAGGGGTTGACCACAGGTAAAAAGTCTCCATTTATCCCTGTTGTTTAATGCCTCCCTTGCATACACCATTCCACACATTCTACCACCATTTCTCTCCCTCCAGTACTCTTCCACTTTATTTCCCCATGTTACAAGTGGTCTTACTCCCACTCCAGCCCCTTTAATCTTACTATCATTCACATTTCTTATAAATTTCCCATCTAGGATTCTTTCCACATGCCCAGCCACTTCAAAGTATTACATTTCACCCACTCTACCTCTCCACAATTCATTCCCTTTGCACTCTCTACCATACCACATCTCTCATATACCCTATCATTTCTTTCTTCATTCCATCTAGTCATACCATGTGCTCCTCTCAAAAAGCTAATTTCCATGTCCATGTTTTGGCTGCATAGGTCAGGGTCAGGAGGAATAAGTACAATACAGCTCAATTTTATCTTTGATATATTTTAATCCCAGAGGGCAACTACAAAATGGTCATGCACACTGCATTAAATTAGAGTACATGGTGATTTCACATATGAATGTTGATGCCAAATTATTGATAAGATTATTGATTAAATAAGTGATGATATAGAATGAATACCTTATTGATGCTTTTTGTTTTCACTTATACCACCACTTCATACATGCACTGCTTCCATTATAAAAGCTCTTAATAGCATTCAGCAGCAGTCCATGCTCACTGAATAAAGTCAGAATTCCCCAAAGCACTTTACTCTTCACTTTATTGTATGCCTGTTCTAAATCAATGAATATTGCATAAACCTCTTTTTCTGCTGAACTATCTCTGTTACTTTAATAAGTGCAAAAATCTGATCTATATACCTCATCCTCCCTTTTCTACACTAAAAATGGTTTCACTAGTCTTTTAACATAATTAATCGTTATCCGACTTACCGAACTGTCCTGAGGAAATTTATTCCTCTGTAATTTGTACAATCACTTTTCCTACTTTTTCCCTCTCACATTGAGTAGTAATTGCCTTAGTTCAGCATCAAGCACCTGACCAATTTCCCCTGATTCCATACACTTTTCATATTCATTAGACAACTGTTTCATTTTTGTTCTTCACCATCTCACTCACCACTCCATCTGTACTGCTATCCTTTCCATTCTTCAGTAGCTTTATTACACATAGATCCTCCTTTGTACTGTTTTCTTATTCCAAAAATTTAATACCCTTTCTTCTTACTTCTGATCCTGCTTTACCAGTTAACACATCCCTTTTACCATCAATCAAAAAAAGTTCCTTAAAATGCTCTCTATATCTCTTACACACTTTATTATTTGTAACTACAGTACAGTTTTCCCAGGCTTATCTACCTTAAGTTTTCTCCACACATACCTCTCTTCAGTTTTTATTACCTCATATTGAATAGTTTGTTGATGTCTTTTAAATTCACATTCATTCTCATATGGTAGCTGAGGTTGCAATCCTGGACATCCTTGCTTCATTCATAACTTGTGCTTTATCCAAAGATTCATATCTTCAGGCTAGTCATTTGTATAGATCAGGAATAACAGTGCCTCAACACTAAGCCCTTCTGGACACCATTTGTAATTTTGCTCATTCTGAAAAGGATAGGTTAGTAGCCATTTGTTCATAGTAGGGATAGCTCTGCTACATTCAGTTGGCAAAAATTAATCATTCCTCACAAAACTCATTTTAGGTATTTTATCTTTCACCAGGTTACAGCCAAACAGAAGGCAGTGCAAGAAAGGGAGGAGAGACAACGCTTGATACTGTTGTCCTCCAAAAAGCATGCTGCCATCATTAGGGATTTAGAAAGTAAGGTGGTATAAATATTTTTGTTAGAAGCTTTAATTTTTCAAAACTTATGTTTGGGTAGAGCAGGGATGTTGCAGAAGTCTGTTGCTGTTTAGTGGCTGAATTATTGGTGTGAGTTGAATTAGAACTTAAGCAGCCTATTAGTTTGCACTAAAGTAGGTTACAATTTTTTAGGTATGAAAGAATCAGTTTAGGGCTTGAGATAGATCTGACCAACTAAGAATGCACCTTTGAATAACATTATGCCATCTCCTTGCATTGAGATCTCAGCTTTACCTTGGTTTTGTGGTTGACCTTGGCACACATTATTTGTAATGAAATTTTTTTAAGTATGCTGTCTAACGTAAGTAAAGAGATGATTGGAGAGACAGTAAGCATATGAAAAATAAACCACTGAGGATGAGGTACTCAGTTGTATCCCTGGAGCCAGCCGAGAGCTGGCTGCTTGTGGGCCCTCACCACTAGCTAGACCACGGAATACTCGGCTACCTACAGTGTCACATGATTATAGTGTGGCCATCGGCAACTCAAGGGTGTGCCATTGTGATAACTACTTCTTTCCCAACACGGCAAAGCTTTGGAACTCTCTCCCTTCTCATATCTTTCCCAATAACTATGACCTGGCTTATTTCAAGAGACAGGTCTTTCACTTACTCAAAAATTTGTGAATATTTTCCCTGTCTTTCTTTCCCCCTCTTTCTCAACTCTTTCTATTTCAATTAGGGCCCAGCCTAAAAAAAAAAAAATCACAGAATGCTGTACCATTCATTGTAATTATATAATGTTGGAAAGGCTATTGGACATGACGCTAAGATTAGATGTGAGTTAATGTGGCCTCTCTTCCTCACTTCCTAGCGCTGCCTTTACAACGTGGGAAACAATGGACAAGTGAAAGAAAAGAAAGATAGGTCAATATGCAAAAATTTAGCTTTTCATATGTCTATGTCTTTAAAATATGTGGGGTCCCAGTAACCACTGATGATATGTTGTGTCATAAGCCTAACATATATAATAGTCTACCTGAAAAGGCAAGGTCATATCTCAACTACTAAGAAATGCTTACAAATGCCCTCCCAATTTCTCTAATGTTTAAACACTATCTATTGATGAATCCTCTTTTTCTCTTACATCACAATCTGCCTCCACGGGGTACTGAGATTATAACTAGACCCGAGACAGGAGATGAGGTACTACGTCGTGGTTATGGTTTTCTTGCAGAGAAGCAGTTATATCATTTGTGTCTTCGTAGGAGTTGCTTTTCCTATTTCTTTTCTTCTAATACATATATGTCTGAGCCATAACAATTTGATTTTACAGCTAAAGATCTCAGCATGGTACATACGTGCATTGTCATGTGAACATGCATCATGCAACTTATGAAGGTGACTGTGACCTTGTATTTCAAGGTCAAGGTCAGATAACTGTCATTTTTATGAAATCAAATGTTGTGGCCAGTAGCTTTTTTACCATTGAATATGTCAACATAAGACATGTTATCGTACATACATGAAAAGTTATTGAAGGATTATTATATACTATATTGATAACAATATTAGATTAAGTTTCAAGGTCAGATTACTGTCAACATTAAGGAAATAATCTATCATGGAAATAGCTCTTCTGAGAACTGCAGAGGGCTTGCTGCAATGGTTTGGACACATGGGTAGGATGATTGATGAAAGGATGACTAAGAGGATATACATGTCAAAAGTGGCAGAAACAAGGAAAAGTGGGAAACCAAGAAAGAAATGGAAGATTTATTTGATCTACTGGAATGTCCCTTTAGCAACATTGATTCCCATACTTTGGTAAAATACGAAAATATCTAATCATCCTAGGTTTTGTTGGATAGTGACAGTAGAGTGTACTTTCATGTTTATGGAACTTTCATTTAGTGCATACATTTATGTTCAATTATGTTTTTTCATACATACATTTACGCCACTTCCCACATTAGCAAGGTAGTGTGAAGAACAGAGGACTGAGAGGGAAAATCCTCACTTGGCCCCCTTCTCTGTTTCTTCTTTAGGAAAAGTAAAAACTGGAGGGAAGGATTTCCAGCCCCCGCTCCCTCCCGTTTTAGTCACCGTCTGTGACACAGGGAATACGTAGGAAGTATTCTTTCTCCCCTATTGACAGGGATAATTATGTATATGTACTGATTATTTTTTTTATCACTTTGCATTTAAGTTTGAATTTAGATAGCTGATTAGTCCTCATGTTATTCACAGGGAAGATCAAAGATGTCCGTCAGTCAGAGATGGAACATAAAAAATCCCAGTTTCAAGTACTGAAAGAAGAAATGTTAAAAGCAGAAGAACGAAAACATGAGCAAAAAAAGAGGGAAGCAGATCTGGATCATAAGATTGCTCTTGAAATGGAAGAGAGAGAGAAGAAGAAACAGGAAGAGGAGGAGAAATTTAGGTAAAGAAAAATATTTTTTGAATTTAGGTTCTGATACCCCAAAGCCCCTTTCATTACATCTTTCCTTCTCCTTCCTAATCTCATCCTTCATCTTCTTCCTTCTACTTCTGTGAAGAACATCATCTTAACCAGTATTTTTTTGCTCATCCTCTCCATATTTCCAAACAACCTCTTCATCAGAAGTGGCACTCGCTCTTTTTCTTTTAACATTACACTAACCTCAGGCTTTACCCCCTAGTGTTGCCAAACTCATTCAGAGCCAAAAGATCCAGGTTGCTATCATCAAACAACACCAGTCTTTCCCTTCTCAACCTAGTTACATTGACTAAACAGGCCCTGATAATATGTCAGACTTCCACATATAAAAGTTAAGACAACACATCAGATTTGCACGTAGAACACTTTGGCCAAATTGCTGCCCTATATCTTACTGCCCAATTTTACTCCTGCCTTTAGTATCCAAACTTAATGAAAAACTGATCCATAACAGAATCAAACAAAATATCCCTCTCTCACCCACACAGAACAGGTTTAGATGCAATCACCCCATCACCACACACCACACTGTGCACAAACCTCACACAACACTTTCTGTAGGCTTCAACCAACCTCATCCCCTTCCCAAACATTATTAGTAGATATTGGCAAAACATTCAACACTGACACAGTCCCTCAGTACATTTTCACCCAAAAATTGCTTGACACCTTCTGTTCATCATCCTTTGTCCATTGCCTGTCTCTACAGGTCTATTTAAAGAGTGAGCATTACTTGCTCTCTGTTATGATGTAACCCTCAGTAGTCTGAATCTTATTTGTTTAAGCTTATCCTTGCATTGCTTCCTTTAACCTTTTTATACATATGAGTACACACACTTCTGTGCCATACTTTCTTTTTATATATTCAATTCTCTTAGTAATTTAAGTTTCTCACATTGTGTTTTTTTTATAGATATGCTTTTACAGAAAAACAAATTTCTCTTTCTAAAATGTCCCATGGTATCTATAGACCAAGATGAGTTTGATACCACCTTCAAGCCCTTTCATGAAAATAATTGACTGTTACAGAGATATTCTAGATATGCCTCTCCTAATTATATCCATTCAGTTAATGATATACCAAATCAGGTTCTATTCATAATACTCTCATGATGTTACAATTGCTTTCAGAGCTGAAATGGAATCATATTATCGACAAAAAATGTTTGCTGCAGAACGTAGTAGGGCTCTTGCTAACTGGAAAGTGCAACGTTGTCTGCTTGGTGAAGCTCGCAGGCAGTATATCCTCCACACTAACTGGTTATCTCAACAAGATGATGCAGAAACTCTGAAGCTAAAAGAAGCAAAACAAGGTGTACCAGGTTTATCTTACTTACAGCAGATTTCCTCACATAGCAGCTCCCCTAAAGTTTCTCAGAAGGGTAATTCAGACACAAATGTACCAGAAAAATTGAGTCCAAATACAGGTTTCACTGCAGCTAATTCAAATTCTTGTCATGAAAAATTTTTTGATATCAAAGAAAGTCCAAATCAAGAATTTTCATCAGTCTCTGACATGTCACAGTCATTCATGAGCACCTCATCTGACTTTATAGAGACACCTCATGATGAAAATCTGCCAGATTTTGAAGCTGACCCAAAAAGATCAATGAGTTTTGAGAAAAGTTATGCAGAGAATAAGTCGTCTTGGCCGTATACAAAGAGTTCCATTGGGTCTACTCTCTATGACAGATCAAATGATGTTAGTGCTTTGAGAAACAGACCACCATTATTATCTACTAGGGTTGAAGCCTTTGCCAATAAAAGGAGAGTACTGGAGGAAGAATATGAAATGAGAACTGAAAACACAGAAGGTGCTCATGGTGTAGTGACAAAGAACACTGAAGGTCAAACCACTGCTGCCAGAATATTTGGAGAAATGATGTCAGATCAGACAGGAATGGTGTCTGGAGAGAAACACAATAAGGTTCTTGGGGATGATTATGCTATTAGCCATGGTGTGGGTGAAACTGCCTCAGCACAAGACGCCAATGCCAATTTTCCAACAATTGGTGTACCGGTATGCAGCATGAATGATAAAGATGATGAAAATGGAAACTTGGAAGGAGGCTGTCATCCATATTTAACTGATGATGTTAATGCTAATCTAGCAACTGAAAATTCTAATACACTTACAGGGTCAGTATCTGCCTCAGTCTCTCATAAGGAAAATGATTTTAAGGATACTAATGCAAATGTAGAGACTTTTAAGAACAATGTTTCTATGACAGCAAAGATGGAGTCAGTTGAAAAAAATGACATAAACATAAATGTAGGTGAAGATGAGAACAACGGTAACAATGTTTATCCAAATATGAATGAAGTGATATCTGAATTTAAGGAGAGACGTGCTCAGGCAGCTGCAATTAAGCAGAAGGTCCTAAACGAAGAATTTCAAGCTACTACAGCAACCAAAAATACCATAAACATTCTTAGATCCACAGCAAATGCTGTGAAAATCAAGCAGAAAGTTCTCGATATGGAATATGGAATATCAGAGAGTCTTGGGACAGTTATAGGACAGTATAAGAATGAAGTAGTTTACAGTCGACAAGTATCAAGTGCTAGCACATCTAGCTACAAATCCTGCTCTTTATATGAGAGGCAGACCTCCAGTTCAACAGCTTATACCACACCTGATGAAGAGAAGCCAGTCTTAATTGATCAGGTATGATTACTTTTTATATCAGTTTTTATAAAATAAGGGCTTCAGGAATCAGTTAATGGAAAGGGTTGTCAAAAAATTATTTTCATGTAGAGAATTTTATGTGATGTACCCTTGAGAGAGCTTAGACATGATTTCTGATGGTATCTAATAAAACATAGCTGGAACTTGATTCAAGAGGCCAAACTACCTCAACAAAGTATGAACATTATTTGACAAGCATCCTTAGGAGGCCAGCTAATCATGACCCCTAAGAAAAGTACAGAACTGTCAAGCTGTTATCCTTTAGTTAAGGACCAATTGCAACTTTAATGCTAACCAACTTTCAGAAGTATCCTATACACAACACAGCTGGTTAGATGTTCCAGATATGAATGTAGATGGGTTTTGCATTGCTGAACATTGCATGTTAAGAAATGACCGGATGATTATTTGTGGTGGTGAACCATCAGGATAGTTAGTCCTATCACTTTAACATGGCTTGTGTCTTATCTCAGAAGCAGCAACAGTGAAGTCTGAAGCCTGAAAAGTTTATCCAATCTGTTGTGGGGGGTTTTGTCAAGTGCTTTTTGCAGTCTACGAACGCATAATGCAACCACTGCTCTCTCTCTCTCTCTCTCTCTCTCTCTCTCTCTCTCTCTCTCTCTCTCTTTTCCCCAGAGCTGACTCTGTTGGAGAATTTTTGGTTTTCCACAGAAATTTCTCACCTCAGGATAATGTAGGGTAGTTTATACTCATCCTATAAGCTAATCTTTTTATTTCACTACTACTAATTTTTTTTTTTTTTTTTTTTTTTTTTTTTTTTTTTTTAGGACATAATTTATGCTTCCATCAGCTGAAATCCATTGTGCTTATTGCACTCAGCTTCTGGTATATAGTGAATGATAATTAACAAATTAGAAGAAGACAAATGATAATTGAAACATGGATAATTTCACATTACAGTCTATAATGATTAATCTTTTAGTCTTCTTAAAACTGTTTTATTTACATAAGAGACATATTTTCCAGACTAGACATTACTTGGAAGCAGCACATCTGACAATTAAAATCTGGAAGCACAGTGTGCTTGCAGTTTGAATGTGGGTGAGAGGATGCCACAGTCTCATGGTAGGAGTTTAGATAGTTGAAGAAAAATATAAATTTTGTAGCATTAGAACAGTACACAAGACAAAGGAAAAGTGTGGTAGTTGAAAGACAAATCTTAAGACACATAACATTGAAGTTTGGGGACTTGGGTCCTTGAAACATGACGTGCAACAGGTATATCGATGTTGGCATAAGCACAGACACTACCTTTGAACCGGAATATAGTTCAGTATTTATAGAGTTATAAGCATTGTTTAATTTCTTTTAAATCTGAAATTTATCAAAACACTATACAGTATTTATTTTCCTAATCCCATACTTACGGAATTAATAGCAAATCAGAATTACAGTACAGTATATCAGAAAATTACATGAGTTTCAAAACTATAACCTGTTCTATTGTAGATAATTTTCATTATTTAAGTGTGCAGTGTCTTGAATTAGTCTGCAGTAAGTCATCACTCAACATACATATTTTAAGAATTAATGACATTGTGGAGTCTTTACTGTAGAATCTGCCCTCTCAAAGTGAGCACAAGTCACAGCTGTCTCGATATTACAAAAACTACATATTTTCAGCTTTTAATCTTATGAAAGTTGATGCATCCAGTACTTTTGAAAAATTCGTTATGATTCAAAGCATGTCTGAAGTCTGATACTTTCCTGCTTTGTTTTGTTAAATACAAATCTTTTAATATTCCTTCCAAAATCTACTTAATATACATAAACCTATGATAGTCTCAGGCTTTAAGTAAGCCTGGTTATGCTGAATTCCCTTTCCTCCTTTCAAAAACATGCAAAGGTTGGAGGAGAAGTGCTGAAGGAGCGAGGAAGGAGCATTTATGGTCACGCCTCTGATGCTGTCATTCATAAACTCCTCTGGAAACATGTGAGTGGCATAAGATGCCCTTTCCATAAATGTTTTTATTAAACATATTTGTGTATATGAATTCATGTTATAAAAATAAGGTTAAATAGAATTTCCTTATTTTACTCATTATTATAAAAGAATTTTTTAACCTGTTTTGTTAGCAGGCAGCTTTTTCTTTGGTTATATGTTCTTGAAGTCAGTTTTTTGCACCATAGCGGCATGGATGCACCCAGTGTTTTTATAATTTGGATATTGTATAGTTTTATTCTTAAACTAATTTCTGTTTGAATTTTGAATGAAAATACTGCTGGTTTCTCATAATAACTGATACAGAAATGGTGTTTCACAGACTGACAAAGTAAATAGTGTGTAATAGTTTAAGATTGTAAAGTGCAAGTTTCATTAAAGTATAGTATTGTTACACCATTGCAAAATGAAAATGGCTTTTGGTTGCATGTAAGAGAATACTGGTCATTCTTCAAAACTTAGAATATTGATCAGTATAGATAATGTCACATCGGTTCACATACTTCATTTCTGTATAATGTACTTTGTTTTATGTATTTTATAATATTTGGTTTTACATATTTCAAATTTAGCCTCATAAATATTCCATATTTCATGTAAAGGATAATCACTTTGATTAAGCATGCAGACTTCCCACCTCATGAAGATCGGTTCAGCCCCAGTTCTTAAGAAAGTTTGCAAAATGTTTCCCATGATGCTGTGATCAGGGTTTGTCAGTGTGCTGACTCAAGGCCATAATCAACAAGTTATTGCTTGAGAGGTTGCCATCCACTTAATTGGAAATTATGCTTCATGTTGCTTTATTTTTCACTTAACTGTCATATACTGTATGACTATCTGAATGGCAACATTTGTTACATCATTGTAATTTGATGCTACTGGAAATGCTTCACTTGGGATTAAAGTGTTTTCTTAACAGGAGTCAGTCTGTGAGCAAGAAAGATGAGAAAAAGCTCCACTCTGGTAAGTATATAGCGACATCACACTTTTCATCGTGTAAGCCCACCTTCTATCCCTAAGGACAGGATCACCTTACATGTAGCCACTACTCATTACATTCTACTCTAAGGGAGATTTGACCTCATTACAAATACAGATTCTGATTTGCACAAATGAACACAACATTTCATTTCCCACTCTGTGATGAACTTAGTTTATGTCTTAATATTGCATGCTTCCTCTTTCATGACATTTATGAGAACTGTCAAGACATGATTTGCAACCTCTTCTAGATGCTTCATTTTATGTTAAAGGGAATAATGGTTTGGCTTTCCCACCAATTAAGGTGATATAGGTATGTGAGGGGTTCACTCACTTGATGGTTGTGTACCATTAGGGGGTCTTCTTTTTTAACACCTACATATTATATGCAGGAGTTTATCCCAGTGTGACTTTGATTTTTGTTTTCCTAGCCATGTATTTTTTTTATGCTGTATGTAGTTTTCCTTCTTTTATGAAGCTGCTGACACTGTGTGTGATTGTAGCATTAATAGCATTAATTTGTGATAACTGCAAGCACTAATCTAGTGTGAGGTGGACCTCTACTAGTAAATCAATAAAGTATCATTTTCTACATAGGTTATATATTATCTCTTGTTTGTATTTTCTTCAGCAATATGTGCACTGAAATTGGAACAAAATAAAGATTCGCATTGAGTCAGCTCAAGGATGACATGCAATATCATGAAATGTTCCCTCTTTATTGTGAAAATATTAAAAATGCCTTTGTTTCATTGCATGTTTTTCTCCGTTTAGCATGTAAGTTCTTTTTCCCCAAAGGGATAATAAGTGCTCATTATAAACCTCCTCTCCTTGTAAGTTGTATTATTGTTTGAATTGCCATAATGTTGCATACTCTGCTCTTCTTCTTCTTCTTCTTCTTCTTCTTCTTCTTCTTCTTCTTCTTTTTTTTTTTTTTTTTTTTTTTTTTTCCAATTGCCTCTCCTGCTTTAACAAGGTGATGTCAGGAACAAAGGAACAACGGCCTCATTTGTACTCACCAACTTTCAAATTGTCATGTGCAGTATAATGTACTGAAACCAGACCCTACCATCCACTACTAAGTTCCATGGACTATTCCATGGTTTATTTTGTTCAGCCTACATTATACCTTCACATGCCACATCAATCCAATTCAATTTATCCCATGCATGCTTTTCATTCTCATGAATATCCAGGTCCTGAAATCCCAGAGCCAAAGATGTCTTCACTTCATCAGTTTATCTTCTTGGTTTCCCTTTACCTCTTTCTCCCTGTACTGGTTTCACCTAGTTCTTAATCTTTCTTCACTAAACCTCTCTGTACATCCAGGCCTTATTCTTATAGTGTACTTACTGTTGTGTAATTGATTTTGTGGGAATTAACTGTTGTGTCCATTTGTGCATGTCCAAATCTGAGATTGTGATGTAATACTTCTTCCCATAGAGAAGATGATGGCAAGCAGTAGCTCCATGCATAGCGAGTCTATCCTTAGACAGAGGCAGGTTTGCTCAGAATAGTATGGGATAATGCTTTATAGCTCCTAATGAGTGTGGAGCTCTCTCTCATCACCTTTGCTCAGTGGCTTCCTTCACTTGGAAAAAACAGCTTTTCTCAATTTCAGAACTTAAGTTTGTTTGTATTCCATGTTTGTTGATTTGTTTTTGTAAATGAACTTTAACATTTTAATGTCCACAAAATTAGTAATCTGTACATTTGGATGTTCAGTTCAAGATTGTGCCCTCTATATATCAATAGAAATACTCATAATTGGGTCTTATTTTCATAGTTAAACAGTTTTATTTTCTGCTTCCTTGAAATCTTTTGAAGAAGGGAGTCTCTTTAAGTTTGATACAACTATTACTTTTACTGTACAGTGCCTAATACAAGAATTTTTGCATGATTTATACCCAGTATTGATTAAGCATTTGACTTACATTTCTTGAAAAATCCTTGTATTCTGTTTCAATAATAAAGGATCCCTAAAGTAAAGTGGTTGGTGAAGGTGTTGTGGACATGCCAAGAGTGCAGCTGAGAATATTTCAATAAGGTGATTGGAAGCTTATGTAAAGGGTAACCAAAGGTAAGTTGAGAGAAGATGTGGATAAGAAGGATATTCTGTTGAAGGATTCCACAGAAATGTATTGAGAGTGTCTTATGTGGATATTTTACATGAACCATTGTGCTGTATTAGCGAAGAAGGCATGTAAGATATAAGTCTTTGGGTAATATTTTTCACAGTTGCATTTACATAGTCTTTGAGTATTCTGTGTACTGCTTAGTATATTAGGGTTAGACATTATTAATGTTGGGTAATTGAATAATGGCTTATTTCAGCATCCTCCCAAAATTAAGACAGTAATCTTATGTTGAACATAACTTTTATATTGCAATACTTTGAATTTACTTCAAAAACCTTTGTGGACTGTGCAATCCAATCACTTTTGTTGATATCAGGAACCTGTGCTGTCTCCTTCTGGACCATACAGTGATATGAGCCCAACTGATGACCTGTTATCAGCCATAAAAAATTCAGTGGTCTTCAAGGCTAAGCCCTATGATGTGGAGAATTTGAAGCTTATGGGTAAGAATACGTATAAAACTTTTTTCTTTTAATTTTGTTAAAAGATATGATATTTAAGCAAAATTCTCTTGGCTGAAATAGATACTACATGTAAATTTTCATATCTGCAGTTGAAAAAGGATCTTACCAATAATCTCCATGGTATAGCTTATTGTGCACCACATATCTGACAGTTAGAGATCCAAGACCAATGCTTAGATCATGTACTGACATCACAGAGTCTGAATATTTTCTATGTGATGTCCTTTAATCTTCTTTACAATGATGTGTAACTTATTGACCACTTCCTCAAAAACTCTGAGTGTTCATTTCCTATACCTGTAGGTCCCTAATTTATTGATGTAACTCTTATAGAGGGCATGAAATAGGTCACTGCCCTTTATTAATGGTCTTTAACAGCATAATTTGATGTTTCACATACTACCAGTGTTCAGTCAGTGTGGTAATGATGAGGTGTCTATATTTGCCTTTGTATAATTTTCCATATAGTGTCCAAAATCTGACCTGTATCCTTATCCATCCCTTGTAAGCTTAGATATATGTCATTAAAATGAAAATGCTTGTATTTTTATCATTTTTTTCAAGAGCTCTCATGGATGTTTTATACTTCTTTCACCCATCTTAACCAAATATCCTTTACCTGAATAGAATAACTGTAATCTAGAACTCATTCTGTTTTGCCTCTCAGAAGAAATGTCCCAAAAAGTTTTCACTAAACACTGCTTTACCCATTCCCTGTACCTGTGCATGTGGTGCAGCCAGTGACACTTGTATTATAAGTGATATACTGCTTTCTTTTATTCACTCGTATACTCTACTTATATTTCACTGGTTTCTACCATTCATTGTTTGCACTTGCTCACTGAAACAGTATGTATATATATATATATATATATATATATATATATATATATATATATATATATATATATATATGTATATGTGTGTATGTGTGTGTGTGTGTGTGTATATATATTTATTTATTTATTTATTTATTATATTTGATCGCTGT
>JAYMFT010082610.1:0-28578 GCA_038088735.1 Panulirus argus | reverse complement strand
AAACTAGTTGTGCCATACATGTATAGATAAACTGCATGTTGAATAAAACTCTATGAACTCCTACTGAAGTGCGATTTTACCTTTATTACTGCCATCACGAACTAGTGTGACTTTCATCTATATATATATATATATATATATATATATATATATATATATATATATATATATATATATATGCGGGTAAAACCACAAGGATATACGGAAAAGACAAAGTGTCAAGCGCTTTCGTATAATTACATCGTCAGGACTTGAGCACAGATAGAGAGAACCACAATACAATATACCAGCCGTCACTGGCCTGAGGGGCAGGTAAATGAATTAAGAAACAGGTGAAGGGGATTAGGACACAGGTCTCCCTCGACCACCTCACCTCTCTCAAGTTACAAACTCAGGTGAACCTCTGTTATGGGAAACATATTTATAATTTTTTCAGCTATAAAGTTATCTAATTTATATAAACCAACATTTTGGTTTATATTAGTATCTCAATTGTGTTTGAGAAGAGACGAGTCAACAATATTTCTATCCTTACTGAGTTACTGTATGCGATAACCTTAACATTGCTCCAGTCAATTGGTTGATCAGTCTTTGAGGTGGACAAATAGTGCATTGGATTCTTGGCCAAACTTAAGAGTATTTCTGTTTTGTTTAACCCTGACATTAAGAACCTTACTAGTTTGACCAATGTAAAACTGATCACACCCGTTGCAGGGGATATTGTACACACAAACCGTCTGAGATATTACAGAATTTCTGATAAGACTTTCCTTAGAAGTATTATTATTGCTGAAGACTACATTAATATTAGAAAAAAAAAAAAAATAAAGGGCAAACCAGGAACATTAAGGAAGTTCTCACGAGAGGGTAATAAGAACAAGTTTTTGTTCACAAATGGTTCTTTAGGTTGAACACTCCAAAAAGACTTTCTAGCAAAATTACAAACTGAATCGAGAAGATGTTTAGGATAGTGTAATTTATAACCAGTGTCACAGATACTGCAGAGTTCATCACCAATGAATTCTGGACTGCATATGCGAAATGCTCTAAGAAACATTGATGAAAACACAAACGTTTTATTTGATTGTGATGAGAAGAGTAGCAGTAAATATATGAATATATCTGTTCATTGTGAGAACTTGCTTGACGTTCCTGTTTTGCTATATCTCTTTAATTCTAATATAGTCTTCAACAAAAACAATAACGTTGGACAAAGTCTTATCAGAAATTCTATAACTTCTCTGACGGGTTGTGTGTACAATATCCCCTGCAACGAGTGTGATCAGTTTTACATTGGTGAACTGGTAACGTTCTTAATATCAGGGTTAAACAACATAGAAATAGTGTTAGGTGTGGCCAAGAATCCAATGCACTATTGTCCACCTCAAAGACTTGTCATCAAATTGACTGGAGCAGATGTAAGGTTATCACATTCATTAACTCAGTAATGGATAGAAATATTGTTAAAACGTCTCTTATCAAACATAGCAGAGACATTAATATGAATCAGAATATTGACTTATATGAATCAAATAACTTTTTGAAAAAAATTGTAAATATATTTCCCATAACAGAGGTTCACCTGAGTTTGTAACTTGAAAAAGGTGAGGTGGTCGAAGGTGACCTGTGCCCTAATCCCCTTCACCTGTTTCTTAATTCATTCACCTGCCCCTCAGGCCAGTGAGGCTGGTATATTGTATTGTGGTTCTGTGTATCTGTACTTAAGTCCTGACGATGTAATTATACGAAAGTGCTTGACACTACGTCTTTTCCGTTTCCTTGTGGTTTCACCTGCACACACACACACACACACACACACACGTATACCTAATTATTTTCTCGACATTTTAAGATAACTCACTCCATAAGAAATAATCTTTGACGTAAAAAGGAAAACAAAATTCAGCACACAGGAATGGCTACATATAGACGCTTACTGGCGCTAATACCCTCTCACCCCCTCACCCCAAACACACACACACACACACAAGTGCTGGCAATCAGCAGACACCAACAACACAATGCATCACTTACTCTCCGCCACTGGCACCCTGCGCAAACGCAGATGGAGTCGGTCTCTCGCCAGTCAGGCCTTTGCCCAATCAGAAGAGAAACCTTATATTACCATTACAGTGTGTAATTAATACAATTCATATATTTACGATGAAATAGCTTTAAAATATGTTGAGAAACGCTTAAGATGGTGAATGACAGAGTCCCAAGTGGCCAATAGACTGAAAGGAATGTGATGTTGGTCGTGTGTGTGTGTGTGTGTGTGGAGTGTGGGGTCAAATAAAGCCGAATGAGGATATCCTGTGACCCTCATTCTGTCATATGATTGTCTGTATTTCTATAAAGACACTTTGGCACCACCACCTGGTGTTAAGGGGGTTAATCTTGGGGCCCACCCTCTATTTTTTAGGGATTTAATCTTGGACCCCTAAAAACAGGAGGAAATCATCCACCAAAAATAATTCGAAATATTCGTGCAACGAAAGTACGATACTTCTATTCTTTTCCCTAAAGTAACAACGTGTTTTAAGGCAACAAGTAAATGTCGGCAGTGGATTTTTGATACTTAATGTCAGAGTCACATATTCAGGAGAACTCCTGACACATATATCTTATACGAATCACCGAAGGGGTTGAACAGATGGGCCGTTATATATATATATAATGGGCCATTATATATATGTGTGTGTGCTCTTGCAATCATCTTTAGCACCTGAAGAAGGCGCTGAAGACGTCTGTCTCGGATGGGCGGGAGTAGCGGCTTGACGGGCTTAATGTTATCCAGTTGTAAAGATCTTTATAACTGATAATCTAACTAGAACACTATTGCTACTAACTTGGTACCCATCGTCACTCGATTAAACGCCATTATCAACTGTTCTTAACAGCCCAACCAGCTCGTTTGAGTTATATCTTCCATTTTACAGTGAGACGGAGGGCAACAGGTATCTTAAAACACACATGACCCGTAAAAAAAAACCTCTCCGATTATGCGATTATATCTCAAAAGGTATTTTTCTGAGGGTCAGGTGGAGGTCTCACACTACAGGGTAATAAGGGGATGTGAGATGAGGCAATTATCTCATAATTTATTCACGTTTGAGACATTAAGTTCTCAAAATAGATGTTATATTCTCTCCCGCTTTGACGCCATGCCACACATACGTCACAGCTCTAGTGGCGGACTCTAGCGAGAAGTTCCAAAAGCTAATGTGTAAACATGAGGGAGCAAGTGAGAGTAGGATGTCCAGAATGAATGTGAATAAATGTAAGATAATGAGGCGTTGCAGGGAAACGGGACAGGACGGGGCTGTGTGCGAGTCTGAATGGGGGAGAACTTGGAGGAAATGAAGTGTTTTCGGATCCTGGGAGACTAAATTGGAGATGGAAGGATGGAGTCTAGAATACTTTGAGCGATCGGGGCCTGAATATGCAGGAGGGTGAAAGGCGTGTAAGGGATAGAGTGAATTTGAACGATGTGGTATACCGGGGTCGACGTACTGTCAATGGACTGAAAAAGGGCATGTGAAGCGTCCTGGGGTAAACCACGGAAAGGTCTGTGGGGCCTGGATGTGGATAGGGAGCTGTGGTTTCGGTGCATTACACATGAAAGCTAAAGACTGAGTGTGAGCGAATGTGGCCTTTAGTCTGTTTCCTGGCGCTACCTCGCTGACGCAGGAGGTGGCGATGCTATTTCCTGTGGGGCGGGTTGGTATCGGGAATGGATGGAGGCGTGCAAGTATGAATATGTACATGTGAATATGTGTATATGCATGTGTATGTATATGTATGTATATATGTATATATTGATATGTATATATATGTATTGTGCATATATGTGCATTTATGTATATATGTGTGTATGTGAGAGAATGGATCTTTCTTCGTCTGTTTCCTGGCGCTACCTCGCTAACGCGGGAAACAGCGATCAAGTATAATATATATAAATGAATAAAGTCTTAATACAAATAACATACTTATTCAAATTATTTATACACTTTTCAGGTAATTCAACTGTACATGTCATATTTTGAAGCTCACCTCAACTGGCTTAATACGCGATAGGGGTTTGCTCCCATTCTATCCAGTTTATTGATAAATGCTAGGCAAGGTACTGAGTATCTCTTCATTTGCCTGTTAACAGTTAAAGTCTGGGACTGAACACCACCCACTGCACACAATACCAATATTGCCCCATCTAACACCCTCAATGCTCGTTCAACTTCCACTGTGAAGTCAACATGACCTGAAACACAATAACATCTAATCAATAATTATTTAGTACCAAACAAAGAATTTTCAGGGTCAGATCTCATGTAACAAAACAAAGATGATCTCAGCTGCCAATAAAAGTACTTCCACAAAAAAATGTTCTCCATCTTTTCAAGATTTATGTATTCAAGATTTACATATATTTTCAAAAAATAAGTTGCATTCATTATATTTTCAAAAGACAGATGACATTATGGCTATGAAATGGATGAGACAGGTTCTTCGATTTACTTAGGTTAGAAGCAGTCTCAAGCAGCAAAAAATAAGGAACTAATGGTCCTTGAACCTGGGCTTGGATTCTAAAAAATATCACAATCAAAGCTTATTGTAGGTGTTTAAAACAGTGTATCTCTATGTTACATTGCCCTTCCATACAATTAAAGTAAAATCATTCACAATCATCAGATATTCTAAGTAATGGCAATTACATATGAGTTTCCAACATTCAGAAGATAATTAGAATATTCGCTACAGAATTCTCCCTTCTCATTTACATATAAAGTAAACGAGAGCTATTTTGCAAATTACAACAAAAATGCCCAAAAAGAATATGAAATGCTTTGGCAACTAGGAAAAGACAGAAGATTAAAGAATTAGGTTCAGGGGAAGCAGATAAAGGATACTGAAATGGAAACACTATTCTTTGAAAAATGAAGTAGGGTTTGAAATGTGTAGTAATTCCTCGGTTGCCTCCATGCATTCAAAACAGTCCCTTAGAGATTTATGAGCCTTTTTTTTTAACTAAGGCATGACTCAGTAACTATGGGCCAATCACAATATCAAAAATCAGTTAGTGGGGTATATAACAATTGGTCAATCATTTTAAAGAAAATGTCTATATACTATAATCAGGATAACCAATACAGCAACCACCCAATGATATCTATGCCATTATAAAACAATGTAATCTTACCAACATATTTGACACTTTTAGTTAACAGAATTGATATCCATTAACAAGAGTTCTATCAGAATTAATGAGACTTCTGTAAATAGTATAACTATGGCGCAAAACATTGAATGTTGAGTCATCCAGTAGAAATCTTTTAATCTTAAATTCTCTAGTTGGATAATAGCTCTAGAATTGATTGCTACAAGTTCAGCAGAGTTCTTCAATTCTTTTATTTGAAACTGATCTTTTTCTATATAAATATCTATTCACACTGTCTCAACTTTGATGCATTAACTCAAAGAAATCTCATGGCATAAATACCACACAAAACTGGAGATCCTAGAAAGGACTAAAATTCATCATTTCTGAAAGCAGAATTTCAATTGTGAAATCTGTTTTTGTCACAAACCTGGTGTATCTATGATGTTAATATTATGACCATCCCATATAGTATATGTGGCAGCACTCTGAATTGTGATACCTCGTTGCCTCTCTAGCTCCATGCTGTCCATTAATGCCCCAACGCCATCTTTCCCACGCACCTGAGATACAAGAACATAAAGTTATTGGATGTTCACATATTCTTTGTCAGAGCAGAAATAAAATCTGGTCAGGTATACGATCTGGAAAACTTCGGTTTATACTTTTATTTACAAATCCATTTTGTAAGTAGTGCATGATAGAAAATACTGAGAGAGAAGTGAAAAAGTATGAGTGACCCATGATTACCCATAATATTTGTTGTACTGCATATCCAAAGGTCCTATAAAAGGTAAATACTGCATGAGTAGTTTCTGATTAACTCGATGAGGCATGATACACTGCATCTGGTAACAGAATTACCATGAATCAATGGCTGCATAAAAAAAACATTTAGCAAGATCAGAAAAGGTTCATGTCAAAATCCAACCAAACATAATTTCTTAAAACTTAAGACTACAATTCAAAGTGTTACCAATCAAACTTGAAATAACGTGTATATTTGCATTATTTTTTTGCTAAAAACACACAATCTTGATAATATATAAATGCCTGATGCCAGTTCGGGGGGATAAATTCTACCCCTAGAGTGCAATCTAAGATCAAACTTCTTTCATTATGGCCTGGTCTACCTGTTATTACTGCTGGTCTTCATTTATAACAACTTTTGTAATGTGACTAGTTGAGCATGCTTTTTTTCTACTATACTGAGGTTTTCCCACTGTGTTTGTTATATATGCCAGAAGTACACTGAATAGACAATGACATAATATTTATGCTATTTCCATAATTTCTTTTTATGGAAAAGCAGTCAAAAGATACAAGGAGTAGATTTGAACTAAGTGAAAGAATGCAGAGTTATTTGTGTATGAAGGTCTCTGTATTTTGCTGAAAAATGAGAGCAACTAACAAAAATAAAAAAACAGGGGAGGAAACAAAACAGATCCTGAGGGACAGCATTAATCAGAGCTAATCAATTAATAATAATTGAAATGGTCTGATGAAAGCTGGAAATGAGAGTAGAAAAGGCAGAGAAAGTCAGAGGGTGAGAGCTTGGAAGTCAGAGGTCTATCCCATGCCCTACCAAAAACTTATGCAAATACAAAGGGCTACAACATATGATTTCCTAAGGAATATAAGAGAGAAATATCATCAGGGGTTCTCAAGAGGGTGCATGTGTTGGAAATGAAATGTTTGAAGACAACAGGTGGTGTGAGATGATTTGATAGAGTAAGAAATAACAGGGTAAAAGAGAGGTGTGGTAATAAAAATGATGTGGTTGAGGGAGCTGCAAAGGTTGTGCTGAAATGGTTTGGATGTATGTAGAGAATGAGTGAGAAAAGGTTGACAAAGAGTAGATATATGGCTTAAGTGGAGGAAACAAAGAGAACAGGGAGACAATACTGGAGGTGGAAGAATGGAGTGAAAAAGATATTGAGTGATCAGGGCCTAAACAAGCAGGGGGGTGAAAGATATGCATGGGATAAAGTGAACTACAATGATGTGATATATAGGGGTCAATACACTGAATGGGGCATGTGAAGTGCCTGGGGTAAACTATGGAAAGGTCTGAGGGGCCTAGTTGTGCATAGGGAGCTGCAGTTTTGGTGCATTACACATGGCAGTTGGAGAATGGATGTGAGCAGATGTGGCCTTTCTTTGTGTGTTCCTGGCACTAATGTGGGAAAAAGCATTCAAGTAAGGAAAAAAAAAAATTTAAATATAGATATCTGGATGTGGACTTGGCAGTGAATGAAACCATGGAAGCTGAAGTAAGTCATAGGGTTGGGCGAAGGTTCTGAGAGCGATGAAGAATGTGTGGAAACAGAGAACGTTATCCTATAGAGCAAAAATGGGTGTTTGAAGGAATAGTAGTTCCAATAATATCATATGGCTGTGAGGCATGGGCTACGGATAGCATTGTTAGCAGGAAGGTGAATGTGTTATGATCAAAATGTTTGAGGACAATATATGGAGTGAGATGGTTTGATCGAGTAAGTAATGTAAGGGTAAGAGAGATGTTTGGTAATAAATAGACTGTGACTGAGAGAGCAGAACAGGGTGTGTTAAAATGGTTTGGACATATGGAACGAATGAGTGAGGAAAGGTTGACAAAGAGGATATGTCAGAGGTGGAGCGAACAAGGAGAAGCAGGAGACCAGATTGGAGGTGGAAGGGTGGAGTGAAAGGGATTTTGAGCAGGGCCTGAACATTAAGGAGGGTGAAAGGCGTGCATGGAATTGAGTGAAATGGAACGATGTGGTATACTGGAGTGGACGTGCTGTCAATGGACTGAACCAGGGCACGTGAAACATCTGTGGGGCCTGGATGTGTATAGGAAGCTGTGGTTTCAGTGCATTACACATGACTGCTAGAGACTGAGTGTGAGCGAATGTGACCTTTTTCATCTGTTTGCTGGTGCTACCTAGCTGATGAATGGGGTGGCGATGCTATTTCCTGTGGGGTGGGGTGGTGCCAGGAATAAATGGAGGTGAGCAAGTATGAATAAGTACATGTGTATATGTGTATGTGCATGTGTATGTGTTTGTATGTCTATACATATATGTTGATATGTATATGTATGTATTGTGCATATATGTGCACAATACTCATATGTGTATGTTGAGTGGATGGGTCTTTCTCCATCTGTTTACTGGCACTACCTTGCTAACACGGGAAACAGCGATCAAGTACAATAAATAAAAATAAAATATATACAGTATATGAAGATCTTCTAACACAGCCACCTACCTCATGCATCTCACTTATCCGACCCGTGTAGTACAAAATGCGCTCTGTAAGCGTTGTCTTTCCAGAGTCAATATGAGCTGATATGCCAATATTCCTAATCCTCTCCAAAGGTGTTGTTCCTGCAGATGTAGAAAAACAGGCAGGACACTGTAAAGAAATACATACCATAAAAATGACAGAATATTTCTGCTATATGGCTGGCCATATACTTTACTTGAAACCAATGTACCTATCATATCTAGTAATTTTTTCTGGATTGTGTCTTTTCTAATGATAACAAAAGATGTACCATGCCAATAAACACACAAAAGGAAAGAAATTTAGGAGGAACTTCTAACTACAGCAAAATTTTGCTGCATACACCACAATGTCATTGCTACATACATGTTGTGCATTGTGTTTACTGTCCCAGTTGGCAAACTTATACTTAGCAACTAACCCGAACATGTGATTTTTTTTCTCAATGTTTAGGTCAAGCAAATGCAAAATATACATAATGAGTATTATTATCATATACATACTGAGCTGAATACTTTCAGTAATGTTGCAAGGCTGTAACTATCATTAAGAAATACTGCTCAGTCGAAGTCAATGCCGTAACTGTGATGCTGTGATAGGGGAAAATCAATTCAGAAGTTCAATCAGCTACCCATTAGACTTGTACTAAACATAAAAAGCCTTATAAGATGAACTTCTTTCGTAATTCTTGTTTTTTTTTTTATTTTCAAATATCCTTACGCTACAAAAATTTCTTGTCAAGGAATTTGCGTACCCATGTATTTGACGCAAAAATTACAAAGGAACTTAAAACCGATTATCATGCTAAACCTATATAACCCTTGAAACCTAAATACCCCCATTAACCCTTGAATTCGTCAGACCCTATACAAGACTACTGAACTAGCAAAGGAAAGTAGTAACTTAGAGTAACTCACCTGGCGGAAAATTTGCCACGATAGTTTCTGCCTGGCAAGGGAGGCGCTAGCCCTAATGAAAATCATCTTTGGGCCACAAGGAATTCGAGCCTCACGATACAACCAACTGACGGACGTCCACAAGCTCACTCACCGCTCACCTGCAGACGATGCATCGGCCGCAAAGCATTGTGTAACATTCACATTTATTCTCCCATATTGTTATAGTGTTATATATTTCAAAGTTATTTTTATCAAAATGTTAGATACAGAAATTCTTCTGATAGTATTAAAATGAAATATGACAATGATTAGACATGATATATATTTTCCTTGTCAGCACGTGGACACAGATTCCAGATGTCAACAAACAAGAGTTTGTGTTGGTTGTCTCAGTTCTCTTACATTGCTGCATGTTATAAACATGATATAATCCAGTGAAAATTGCACACATATACAGAGAGTGATCATAATTGAATAGATGACACAGTAAACTGAAGTTAGGAGAAGAGACAGTTAATTGTGAACTGCATTTTTCATATATATAAAGGTATATTGTGTCAACTTGTTTATCAACCGGTTCAGTATGGATATTAATTATATTCTAATTTTCTTGTATTCTGATAAGGTTAGCATCTTATGAGATGACATAAGAATAATTATTTTTCCCAAGCGTTTTGGCGAAAACAGTTTATCAGTATCATCGAAAATAGTTATGGACTACGATCCATGTAAGATAATTTGTTTTTACGTTTTTACGTTTTTGGATATTTGGGCTTCATGCTTTTCACATGACGGGGATTGACTGTTTGTAAGTGTTACCGGACTCCGCAGGCATGGGGTGCACTATGAATGAAAGTCACGTTTAGCGACGCTGCACCATCAGGAATACAGTGAAAGAACTTATCACCCCAGGAGTCCATATGGGCTGCCCTACTGAAAGAAGCTAATCCTTAGAGCTGCAGAATCTTAAGGGAAAGGTGTCCTGAGGCAATTATGAATAAATGTACTTAACATAGTAAGCATAAGTTTGTCATAAGGAAATCTTTTGTGGTGAGAAAGTAGTGACCGACATGGGATGTGCAAAATATAACTGAATCATAGCCCATCTCAGGTGGAAGAAAAAGAATGTAGAAGTTAATCAGGGTATTGCACGTGTTTCTAAACCTTCGAAGCAAAGGAAAGGTTATATATAAAGAGAAAGAAGAAAGCAGATTTCCCAGCTTAACTGTATAAGAGAAGAAGTAGGTATCATAATGGCCAGTCCCTGAGTAGCCTGTCTCCATACAGAAACTTTGGAAAGAAATAGCCAAATGCTTGCTTGTTTTAGATCCAAGCCTTAGGAACCAGGATGTTTGCAGACAACCCATTAGAATGGTGGCAAAAATTATAATGGTAGAGTAAAGAAAGAGCTGCATCTTTGTGTCATACAGACGGAATTTCTAAGACAGGTGATGCCAGAAGAAATAGTAATATGTAAAGCTTTTGAGTCCACCCTGGTTAATAGAGGTGGGAAATGAGCCATCCCAGATGTGTGAGCAGTACTACATATTTGGACAAATATAATCACTGTAGATGTGAAATAGCTGCTCACAAGAAAGATTAAAAGTGGTACCTGTACAACACTCCCAGCTTTTGGGAGCAGACTTGTGGTTTCAGTTTTGTAGGGTTTACTTGATAGAGTGGAGGATATGATTATGCCTAACATGTTTGTGCTTGACAGGGTTGAATTGTGGTATTTTGAAATTTAGCAAAAGGAAAACAAATGAATCATAGAATTATAAGGTAAAATTGAATTTTAGTATTATTAGATTTAACAACTTTGGTACTTCCCCTTTCTGACAAGCTGCACAGGTCTAAACCAAGAGAGGATAGATGTTCAGTATGAGACAGATTGAGTATTAGTGGGAAAAGGGGAGAGAAACTGAGTTGAAGTGTGCAAAGAGGAATCATTAGCCAAATAGTGAATAGGATCAGAAGTAGAAGAGAGAAGATCATTCACTTTGTTAAGAGAAAGAGTAGATGTTATAAAAGAACCCTGAGGAACACCACTGTTGATAGGATAGGAGGGGAAAGTCACTCCATCAGTGACTACAGCAGTGGAGTGGCCATAAAGGGCTGCATTTCACCTCAGCATCACTAAGCATGATTTCTTATTCACCTTCTATTCTACTTTTGATTAGAGTTATGGCTTCAGTTAAACCAACCATCCCAAATGAATCTGCAGTTGGGAATAAGAAGGCTACAGATCAGAAGAGTCCACAGAAAAGAAAGGCTGAGGAAGACACAGCGATGGATATTGAACAGGTAGTTTAGCAATTTCATTACCAATTTTTATTGAGTGTTTGTTATGGAGAGGACATGTTAGTGAAGTACGGGTCTGTAACAGTAGTGTGCAGGCACCATCAGTGGATTAAAATGATTAAAATGGATTAAAAGGAGTATAGTCTCATCAAGGAACTTCTCACTTTACAGAAGTTCATATTTTCCCTGTTCTTCACTGGAGTACCGCTTCAAAGCTGTAGGAACCCCATACAAGGGGTCCTAAGGTTGTATAATGTATATAATTATATGTATACACTTTCTTTTATACCTGTTTGCTGATTCCCTGGGAAGAGATGAAAGAAATGCTTCCTTTGCTCACATCCATTCTCTAGTTTTCATTTTTAATGCTCCAAAACCTCAGCCCCCTAAATGTGTTTTCCCTCATTTGCTTCATGTACCATGGTTGAGTTCATTAGCAGCACATCACCCATTGTATACCATATCACTCCAGTTCACTTTTATTATGGGCATGCCTTTCACCCTCCTACATGATCAGGTCTTGAGCTTTCAAAATCTTATTCATTTCACTCCATCCTTCCATCCCCCAGTTTTGTCTCCCCCTCTCCTTGTACCTTCCACTTCATAAACATACATCCTCTCTTGTCAACCTCCTCACTTATTCTTTCCATAAGTCCAAACCATTTCAGTACACCCTCTACAGCTCTCTCAATAGTAATGTTCTTATTACCACTCCTCTCTCATACCCTGTCATTACTTACTTGATAACCCCTCCTCACACCACAAACATTTCCCTTTAAGCTCAATTACACTCATCTTTTACTTTCTCATCTGCCGCCCATGCTTCACATCCATAAAGCATCAGCATATCAAATTTCCACTTTATTCACTCTATCTAAATTGCTTTCTGAGTATTTACAGATATCTTCAACCACTACCGGTTATACAACAAAATTCCAAACACCTGAAAACTTGCTTTTTGAGGTCCCATCCTGAAACCCTCCAAACACTTCTTCCTTGTATTGTCCCCATATCACTGCTATCATCAGTAATCCGTGTCTTGGAAAAACTGATCCACAACTGAGTCAGCCAAAATATCTCACTCTCCTATCTGTTTCAATAATAGGCCCAGTCACTCCACACCTAACTATTATCAAACATCACACAATATGTCGTGGATGGCTTCATCCAACAGAAATGTCCTTCACACATAGTAGTAGTCACATAGATATCATTAGAGCATTCAACACTGTCGCTAGACAAATCATTATGCAGAATATACTTAACACCACCCTCCATATAATTATATAAATAATTGTCAGCCAACTTTATAGTTGGGTCTGAGGCCAGGTATACTCTCAAAGACCTCATCTCCAAAATCCTCAGCTCCTACATTGGGGTTCCCAAGGAGAAGCACTTTCTCCAGCCCTCTTCAGTGTTTTCCTGTATGACCTTCCATCAACTTCTGCAGACCATAGTGTAAAGGTCCTCTATCTCTTTCATGCAGATGACATCACTGTCATGTCACAGCACCCTGACACTATCCAAACAACAACATTTTACACATATTCATGTAAAGTGTATTTCATTGATGGTTAGTTATAGTACTTGGAATGTGGATACTCTTAACCTCTTCTTAAAACGTTAAGTGTCATTAGTAAGTATTATTTTCAACACAGGATGATGCAGAAATTCGACCGTCTTTCCCTCCAGCGAAAAAGGAGAAGTCAAGCATTACAGAGATGAGGAAAATACATATCCCACACAACAGGTATGATACAATATTTTGTGTTCATGCCTGGAAAAATTCTGATGACCTGCATTTGTGCAGCAGAAACAAATATGACTAATAACAGCATATCATTGTATAAATAGAAACTTCTGCTTATTGTTGCTGTTTATACCTACCAATGAAGAATAGCTACACACAGGTATATAACTTGTCAAAGAGTAAGGCAGCATAGACTACCATCATGATACTGTGCTTACCTTAGATTTTGTACTTACTTTATGGACATCTTAATGTGGGATAATTACAGGGTTCCAGTGCAAAACTTTCAGTATTATGCTACAGTGATGCATACCTTGTTAGCATTATTTGATATCAAAGGCAGTGTGCAGTTAATAGGGTAATCAAGAATGAGAGTGAAGAATAGAAAGATGAGAAGCATTTATGTTTGTAATATTGTGAATAATTATGCTGTGTGCAAGATGCTCAAAAGTAAATTTTTCAGTGGAATTGGAGGGTCATGGTTGATCTCTCAGATCACTCCAATTTTTCCTTAGTGGTGTTTCTGTTGGCTACCATGATGTACTGATCCACTTTCTGTACATGATGTATTCATTGTTCACTCTCATCCAAATTCAGATGATGGAATTCCCAGATACAGAATCAAATATACTAATATTTTCTTTATATGATAAGTAAACAGTTTGCTTGTTTAGTTGAACCTGACTTTGGAAATATAAGAACATTATTATACTACATAAGCTGCTGGAGCTCTTCTTATTCTAAACAAAGTATTATCTTAATAATAAAGTTCTGTTATATACCAGGCCCCTCACCTCTTAAATATGCTGTCCATTTTCATGAAGGATACTAAGTCAATATTCAACTTTAAATGTGGCTGATTATTTAAGTGTGGTAATTATTATAATTGCACTTTCAGGAAGTAGGGATGTGCTCATGAATTATTTTCACTTTCCAAGTACATTAACTGGGGTAAGCTGATCACTCTAAATTTTGTTAATTACCTTATTTACTTTCAGGTACACTCCCCTGAAAGAGAACTGGGAAAAGGTATACGCTCCTGTTGTTGAACACTTGAAGCTAGAAATCAGGTTTAACCTTAGGACCAAAAATGTTGAAATTAGGGTAAGTTTGTTTGTGTTGCAGGGTGACTGATGTAGAGTCATTACACACTTTATTACCACTTTACATTATTAGAACTCCTTCAGTTTACCCTTCCACTTCACTTTTGATCTCTGCATGCACCTAATACATTATTTTACTGAATTTTTTTTTACATAATTGTATCTCTGACTTTAGTGAGGTGATGTTAAGAACAAATGAAAAGTGGTCTTGTTTGCTTGTATCCTCTCCTTAGCTATCTATCTATACCTCCGATGCCTTTCCTCTTTGGTAACTCCCTCATGGGGGGGTCTTCATGATTGGTGATCTCCAGTGAGGCAGATGATTATGTGTAAATGACATCCAAGAATGTCTGAGGATGAGGCAATGTCTTGCAGCAATCAGTATCTCACTTTAAGTTCTTCCTTTAGCCATTAATGCCTCACCCATTACACGCCACTGTCAGAGCATGTCTAGTGGTATTTTGATGTTGCATGGATACTTTTCTCCAGTCTTATCTTTTTTCCATGAAAATATACTTCTCATTCCAGTTATTCTCTAACACACTACCACCTTACTTTACTGTTTATTCATCACTTAATTTTTTGCTTGTTTACAACAGTCCAGATTTCCTAACCAGCTTCTTTAGACCATTTGCAATTTTTATTGAGTGATGTACTCTTTTGAATTTTAAAAGATTTTTGTATTTAATATTGATTATAAAAATGTATAAGAATGAAAAGCATTTAATACTGACAGTATAATAATAAAAACTGCATAGATCCTGGAACTTAAGTTCCTTTAATCTCCCCTCCCATGTTCCTTTTAGTCACTTATCTTTGTCTCATCAGTTTATACCTGAGTAATGACAGTGAATGGATTAGCCCTTATGTAGACCATGTTAACTGTATGTTTAATTATTCTTTTTTCTTTGAACTCCACAGACTGGTAAGGAAACTGAAGATCCAAATAGCATCCAGAAGGCAGCAGACTTCATTCAGGCATTTGTGTATGGCTTTGATGTTGATGATGCCTTAGCTCTCATCCGTCTTGATGACCTTTATCTTGAGACATTTGATATTAAAGATGGTAGGTGCACTTAAATTTATATGATGAAGGGTTAGATAATATATGCTAAGTAATCCAGCTAAGCATTAAACTTGCACCTAATCTTTGGGAAATTGATGTAAAATCAAGAAAACTGTTATCATTTACAACTCATCCTATGAATGTCATAAACTGCCAGTTTGGCAGTGTAAATGGGCAAGAGTGATCTTATATCAGTATGGTGTGATTGCTTCCTTAAAATCAATAATGATAACCAGGGATGCTTCCACACAAACATATACTTACATTTGTGTATGCAAAATTACATTGCATGATAGTGAAACTTGCCAGGTAGATGCTTCTGTTATATGATTGCTAAAATGAAATTCAGTCTTTTTCAACAAAGTGATGAAGAACCTAAAAGTTTTGGGAAAATTCAGCATAATTCTGCATTGAATTTGAAAAGCACTTTACATGGTACAATAGTAATAGATGAAGTTGAAATAGTAGAAATATTTACAAGTAAATTATGTTGATCTTGATTTCATTAATCACCCAACAGTAAAGCAGACACTACAGGGTGACCATCTTTCACGTGCCATTGGTCGTGTAGCTGGTAAAGGTGGCAAGACTCGCTTCACTATTGAGAATGCAACACGAACTCGTATCATCTTAGCAGACTCTCGGGTACATATATTGGGCTCATACCAGAATATCCAGATTGCTAGAAGAGCAATTTGTAATTTAATTTTAGGTAAGGATTTTCAGATTACATTGTTACTTTTAAAAAGTTGTATACACTGTTTATATTTTATTCAACCAATAGCTGAGTTTGCCCCCTAAAGTCTTATGAAAAGTTAACATTAAAATTATTTCTTTTCATTTTCAGGGAGCCCTCCATCAAAGGTTTACGGGAATCTTAAAGCATTTGCAGAAAGAGTTAGAGATAGATTTTAAGAATTTTAGGGCTAATGTTTAATGTTGAAGTTTGTCTTCAGTATAGTTTTGTTCAATAGAAAAAATGTCCATCTAAGCACAGAAATGAGTTACCTATGTAATTACCCATTCATTCAGTTTGGGAAAGAGTTCTACACTCATGATACTTCTTTCCCTACACGTCGAAGCTTTGGAACTCTCTTCCTTTTCATGTCTTTCCCAATAACTATGACTTTTCCTGTCCATTTTTCCCCCTTTCTTAATTCTCTCTATATTTCAATTAGGGTCCAGCCTTGATGTGGACTTTTGTCCATGACTTGAGCCTTCAACATAAAAAAAATAAAAGAGAGAGAGAGAAAGAGATTTGGTCACCAGGCAGGCCTACATCATAGTACTCTGCAGAAAAATTTAAAGTGAAAAATGAATATTTGTGTGCTACAAGTTATTCAGTGGTATGTGTAAGCTGGAGTATGTTTGTGGACTGAATTCCAGGAACCCACATGTATGTGAGATGGAAAGAAAATACAGTGACCCAGGCCAGGTAGGGTAAAATTGACAGCCAGTGTAATGCTGCTTCCCTGAGCCATGATCCCTATAACTTCAAATACCCAGGTAGCAGTAACTCCCTGGTCAATAATATTCATTGTTTTGTGTAAGCTGTAGAAAGTGTGTGTTTATAGACTGAATGCCAGGAACCCACATATATGTGAGGTGGAAAGAAAAGACGGTGACCTAGGCCAGGTAGGGTAAATTGACAGCCATTGTAGTGCTGGTTCACTGAGCCACCATCCCTCTTACTTCAAATACCCAGTTAGCATCAAGTCCTTGGTCATTGTAGTTCCCTTCCACTGTGTGTGTTTATGTTTGCTTATACAGTCACAAGAAAAATGTGTGTGCATTTGTAGGTATTGAATCACTAGTTAAAAAGCAAAGAGAGGCACATAAATGATATAAACAGAGGGGTATGAGTGATTGGCAAGGGCACAAGAAGTGGTGGCAGGGGCTAGGAGAGGTATGAGAAAAGAAAAATGAGGCCAATTGAGAGATGCCATGGAGAATGTCGATGAATTTCAGAAAGATGTATGTTCTAAGAGGAGGTGAATGGTGTGAAAAGAACGAGAACAAATTGAAGCAAAGGTAAGGAAAGCTTATGTGGCAATGGTGATAGACAGAGGTGAAAAAGATATATTTAATATTTTGAAGGACTGCTGGATGTCTTAGGTGATAGGATAGTAGGTGTGATGTGTGACAAGGTGAACTGCAGATTGAGGCAGACCTAGTGAATGGTATGGGGAAAAGAATTTGTGAAACCCTTACACAAGATTAAGTGCAGCAAGAGTGGATGGGATTGTATTTGAGTTTTTCAAGACAGGTTTTGATATTATAGTTAATTAGTTAATCCGGCTATTCATGGTTTGTGTAGACCAAGGTGAGGTGCTAGTGGATTGATAAAATGTATATGTGGTGCCCATATATAAAGGCAAGGGAGACAAAAGTGTTTGAATTCTGTAATTCAAACATTCACTTTTGTCACCCTTGCCATTATATAAAAGCACTATACAGGTATTCTGCCAATCCAAGAAACCTTTCTTTGAGCCATATTTACACTGAATATCCTAACTAACCAATCAACGATGATGTCACCCCTCATTTCATGAAATTCACCTGTATTCCTATCCACTTGAATATACACCTTACCCTACTTTATCTCCCTTCTCCAGGACCCCATTCTCTGGGGCTTCCTGAGTCATGTAGGAACCTTTCTGTGGGTGATCTTGCAGCTTTCAGAAAGGTAGCCATGTCCACTTGATGGGACCACAGATCAAGAATTAGTGGTTTCACTTTTTTTTCTTTAAGGATAACTGGGAAATAGGTGTTCAATATCTTTAATATGGAAATTGCCATGTGAACATCAGGGGTTTTATGATGCGGTGAATCAATGTTTGCAATGTTTGAGAGATGTGTGGTTTCCAGAAAGCAGATATGAAAGTGTAACTTGTTTATGTATTTCTAAAGATGTTAATATTGCTACTTATATATTTAAAAATGGATATATATACATATATATGTACATTTATATATGTAAACACACACGCATACACCCATGGCTGTACAAATGCAATGTTTCAAGCATTATATTAATATGTTAAAAGTTGTAAGAGTTTGCTAATTTAATATAAATCTCTTTATCAAGATGAATTGACTTTCAAGTGCTTCCTTTTTTGGTAAATTAATTTGAAAGAACTTCAGCATACAATACAGTAATATGAAACTTTCTTCCAGAGATAATTTCCTGTTGCATGGCATACTCCATACAGAACCTTCTCTTAACCTTGACGATAGCATTTCTTTGATTTCCCTTAAGACTCCATCCATTGCAAACATATCCACCCACAATGACCTTCCACAATCTTTGATTTCTTCTAACATATATACTCAAGTACATTTTTTCTGATTCTTTGCCTGGCAGTTTTCCTTAAGCCATTTTTACTACAAGCCAATACCACCTAAACACCATGTAGTCTTTTCACTTTCATATGAAACGTAAGCTTCTGCATGTCTTCCTCTGTCTTTAATGCAATACTGATAAAGTTGCAAGAGTTACTGCCAATTTAATATAGATCTCTTTATCAAAATAAATTGAAGTTTCAAGTGCTTTTTTTTTTGGTATATTTGAAAGAACTTCAGCATACAATAAAGTAATATGAAACTTTCCTCTAGAGAAAATATCCTGTTACATGGCATACTCCTTGCTGAATCTTCTCTTGACAATAGCATTTCTTTGATTATCCTGAAGGCAACATCTATTGCACACATATTCACATAAATTGGCCAACCACAATCTGTGATTTCTTCTCATATATACTCACATACATCTCTTTTAAAGACATCACTTGGCAGTTTTCTTTAAGCCATTTTTACTACATGCCAACACCACCTAAACACCATGTAGTCCTTTTACTCTCATATGAAACATAAGCTTCAGCACGTCTTCCTCTGTCTTTAATGCAGTATTGATTTTCCTAAAGACACCCATCACTTTCTTAGCTTACCTGTTATAGATATATGTTTTATAAGCCCTCCTCCCAAATGCCTTGCATTAGTTAAACTGACACATAACCCTTTAACCAAACCTTACATAGATCTATGTTGCATGGTGAAGGGGACCTAAGGTATTTTTGCAACCTATGCTTTCGTTACAACAATCAAATTTCAGCTGATCAAAGATGGTGGCACAAGAGCCTAAGGCCTTAATTATGCAACAGTTCCACATGAAGTCTTCAGTTAATCTTCAACCATGGCATGTGAGAAATGTTAAAGTAGAATGCTAAGGTAAGATGACATCAAGAGATATTTGTTTATAACAGTGAGAAGTCTAGCAATCAGATGATGATCTATTTGGTGATGATGAAAGAACCAAAAACAAAATAAACAAGGTGTCATGTCAGTCAGGTTGTGTGGCACACTTCACCACAAGGAAAGGGTTCATGTTCCAAAGCTCATGCATCTACCACAGCCTTTCCTAATGTACCATCAGTGAATACAACCCCTGTGGTATCCACCTTTGTATGCAGTACATAATTATGAAACCAAATGTAAGTGTTGGATCCATAGCTACCAGAAAGCTAGAATACTAATTATTCAGCCTCAATAGATGTGCTTCTCTACAGTTCTTTCCATGTCATACATTTCACCTTTGCTTTGGTATGTTATTTTTGTGTACTTACAGTGTCTTATTATTGTTTTGTAAGCTTGCAGAATGAAAAGCAAAAATTTGAGCCAAAACACTGTTTACGGAGTATTAAAGAAAAAGGATTCACATTAGATTTTACAATGTAAGGAATCTGAATGTAGGTATAACAAGGTGTCATTGTCCATTTCAAACCTTTATAGTTCCACTTCTGTTAGTGACATTTCAGTACAGCTTACTTACAACATAGGATACACATTGGTGCAGACAATTAAATTGTTCTGCAACATTGCTGTGGCTGTTACCAGAATAACTGATAAGATGTGTATTCAAATATGGATAGTGGGACAATGTTAGGAAACAAGGATATCAGAATAGGATTTGTGCATCCCTGCCTTCTGCTAGCTCATGGGGTTGGGGATCCACAGAAGTAAGAATAGTCAATGACAATGTAAATTATGGATTACAAGTGATACAAAGGTGTCAAGTGGTTGATGAAACTGGAATTCTAATATGGTATGCATCTGTGAGTATAGTGCATGTATCTGACAGAGATGAGTGGTAGAGATGAAGAAAAGACATTGGAAAGGTGGATGGACCAAGAGAGAATGAATACTGGTGAGGGGTTTTCCAATAAATGGACCTGATGTGCCAAGACTGTGATGTGTGAAGGTGATGCTTTTAAAGTCAATAAGGAGTAGGAAAAGAATGCTGCACAAGTCATTGTAGTGTCAAGGAGAGAGCATCATTACCCAGTCTATCATGAATTTGTTTCAATAAAAAACAACTCAATCTGCTACGTCACAGGAGAAAGTATGAATGATAAAGATATAAGAGCTTAACAGAATACAAGTGAATGGATTAATTTTTGCATTATTTTTAAAATTTTATTACTAAAATAGTCTTAATCAATATCAACTGTCTGCTCCCCAGATTCAAAACGAACAAAATCTACAATTTCTATATTTTCCTCTTGGAGCACTTCACCAACAGTCTTCGTAGGATCACTGAGAAACTCTTGATGAACTAAAGTTGTCTCATCATCAGGATTGGAGGCTTTGGGGTCTGATAATGTTCCAATCACTTTAGGATTCATACCTGAAAATAAGGTTTTTGAAAGTTAATATGGTCTCACCATAAATCAAATTAATACTGTACACTACTGGTTTTCTCATATATAGCACTGTGGATCTTGCATAAAGAACATTACACTAAGAAGATTTCCCAAGTGATTTGCTGCTTACACTTTGTTAGAATTACTTCATTCTAAAATTATCTGTTATTCTAACACTCACAATTTTTCTGCCAGTATCCAGTAACCCCACCACCTCACATCCTATCTTTGATATTCCTCATCTAAATTAAAAACAGTGAAACTAAATTCTTACCTATAACATGTACACACAGCTGCTTTGCAACTTCAGTAAGTTCACATGAAGACTTTAGAGCCAATATCACCCCATATTTGCCAGTTTGAAGATTTTGGTCCAGAGTACTAGGGTGACTAATGCCAACAAGATGAATTCCAGGACTTCCCTGTATCCGCACAGCTCGGGGTAAACTCATGTTCTCTCCAATAGTGCCAATGGCAAGGGCTAAGAGGTCACCTAAAGTATTCCCCTCACTTGTCAGAAAACCTCTTAAATGCTCATCTGAAAAGGCTTCCTGAGGGGGGGGGGGGAAATAATAATTGAAAAAATACTACAATCTATCAAAATATCTGGAACTTTGCAAATACCTTTTCAAGAAATAATTGCTAAGTTATGTTACACACTCTATATCTTCCATATTAAACACTGTGATTAATATGATAAACTTACATTTATTTAATTAGACTTGATCGCCATTTCCCGCATTAGTGAGGTAGCACCAAGAAACAGATGAAGAAAGACCCATCCACTCACATACACATAGATGCACATACATATACACACATGTATATATATATATACATACACATATACATGTATGTATTCATACTTGCTCGTCTTTATCTATTCCCGGCGCCACAACGCCCCACAGGAAACAACATCACCACCCCCTGCATCAGCGAGGTTAGCGCCAGGAAACATATGAAACATCTGCTCACATCCAAGCTCTAGTTGTCATGTGTAATGTACCAAAACCACAGCTCCCTATCCACATCCAGGCCCCACAGAACTCTCCATGGTTTACCCCAGACGTTTCACATGCCCTGGTTCATTCCATTAATGGCAATAAACTTATAATGTAACATAAACCTATGCAATGGATCTGAGTATTATTTTTCATAATTGCTTGCCTTTACCACATTAACGAGGTAGTGTCAAGAAGAGATGACTAAGCCTTCAGAAAAAGCCCATTTGGATACTTGTTGAACCCATTCACTGAAGCTGGGGCATATATGCCCCAGTAATTTTCTGCATTCACTGTGGCTCAAGTGTATGATCAACAGTATTTTTCTTTTTTACTGCTGCTAGAGTGTATCTCTACAGATACTGCTTGTTATACTGGCATCCCACATGTTACCAGATGCTATAGCCTAATTACTTTCATAAACTGGTTAATTTATGGAAATATGTCATGAAAACAAGTATGATACCTGTGCCCACAAGTTATGTAATTGTTTTTGAAGCTGTCACTCTTACCAGGTAGAAGATATTATGAATGAAAACTCTTATTATCCATATTTTTTTGTGACAAAATCACTTAAAAAGTACCACTTATTTCACTATGTATGCATGAAAGTACTCCTGGAGTACCTCAGATGCCTGGGAGTGTAGCAATATAAGTAGGCACACAGAGCATGTACAACATTTTTCAACAAGATGAGTTGAATATTATTTTATTTGGAAAATTATATCTAGTAAATCAAAATAACACTTACAAGATATATTAATTCAGCACATTTAAGACGAACACACCCAGAATGTATAGTGGATGTGATGACTGCCACAGTGAAAGGGTTAAGAAAGAGATATAACAGGAGGGGAGGCTATGTTCTCAATATATAATCACATTCACATTTGCAATACATATTTTAATTTTTCAGAGCTTCCCATATGTGCTATCCTTATGAAACTAGGTGTACTATACAGCTATCTACATCATGTACATAACCCAAGATGGCCATACATAGGGGCATTCTTGCAAGTGCCATGTTGGTCACTATTATGAAAATATTTCTATAATACAAAAACCTGTAAATAATGAAATAATTTGGCCACAGAGGTTGTTACTGTGGGATTTTTGCTGAGAGGGAGTGGCTTGCTAAACAAAACCTATGATTACCATCTATGTTATTTCCTCTGAAACACTGAATGCCTTTTCCCTCTGAATATAGAACATGTGTCATCACACTTTTCATCAGATATGTAAGAAGCATGCACATCTTTATATTACCCAAAATATGTATTTATTTTCTTGACTTCCATTTCAACTGAATGATGGCACAAAGTATACATTGTAGGGAAGTACACTTTACTGTAAGTACCACCTATAAAAGAATATAAAATACATTTTAACTCTTTTGCTACTAAGATTATGAATTCATGATTGTGGAAGATGAAAAAGTTCTACCATAGGCTCCTTCAAACCTGTAGCAGGACAGTGGATAATTATTCAATGTCTCAGTGGCTCCTTCTAAGTGCCCTGCTTCATCATTGCCTCTGGCATTTTCACAGTGCAGTTCACTAAAGAACAAAACCAGTACAGAACAGATATTACAGTATTATATAAAGTGTATACTCATGCACATGAGACAGGATAGCATAATCACTTTTCACAGTACAATACAGTTAATAGTGAATGCTGTTAGCTCTTTTCACAAAAGAGTAAAGGTTCACTGTGCATTGGAGAACACTGAGATGTAAGTCATAACACAAAAAAAGTTGTACACAGAATACCTTCCAGGAATCAACAGCATGAATAAAAGGCATCCAGACAATGAGGTGTGTGGCTTAACTAAAGAGATGTCATTGCACCACATGGGTACATAGCAGCTTCAGGCCAGTGTTAGTAACTAATCAGTTCTGCTGACTGTACATTACCTTCAAATAATGACAATTGTCACTATTTCCCTCACATCAGTACGATCTTACAGAAACCTCCCTCTCGGAATAATGACAATGTTTGGTATTACCAACAGTACATGCTGTCATTATTTTGAAGGGATTGCTATTTAGAAGTAAAATTACTCAGAGGTTATGCTGTTTATGAAAAATGCAACTCAAGGAAACTATAATTAACATATTCTCTTACCTTTATTACACCATGATTTTTTCTTGGAGTTACACTGTTCATACACTCTCTTGCTACTTTAGCCACTAGACTCTTAAATTTTTCATTCCTGGCTACAAAGTCTGTTTCACAGTTAACTTCAACGATGGCACCTAAACTACCCTCTATGTGGATGCCAACTAGGCCCTGGGCTGTCTTGCGGCCAGAGAGTTTTGTGGCTTTTGCCCAACCATGTGCTTGTGCCTCTACTTGCAGCCACGCTTCTGCCTAGAGGAAATTATCAGAAAGAATTATAACTAACAAGAACATGAATCTCAATATTACCTATATACCATCAATCTATCTTATAACTTCCTGAATTCTCAAACAGCCAAGCCCTGAGCTCTGCAACCTATATATATATTTCTTTTATTTTGCGTATTTGTTTGCCATTTCCCACAGTGAGGTAGCATAAGGACCGAATGAAAGAATCCTCTCATTTGCTCACATTCACTCTTTAGATGTCATGTACAATTCACAAAAACCAGAGTCCTCATCCACAGCAAAGCCTTACAACCATTCCATGGTGTCCCCTGACTGCTATGATCATATGCTCTGGTTCATCCCACAAATGTCATGTCACTCCCCCCTATACTACACTATTTCAGTTCTCTCTATCCCTTACGTCTCTTACCCACCTGAATGTTCAGACACCAGAAATTCAAAGCAACTTTCAAATCATTCTTCCATTTCCTTTTTGGTGCTCCCCTTCACTTCTCAAACATATGTCCTCTTAAGTCTTTCTCTGCTCATCCTCTCCTCATGTCCAGACCATTTCAGCATATCTTAGCTCTCTTAATCACGCTCCTCTTATTGTGACACATCTGTCATACACTTACATAATCAACCTTCATTACACATCATACTGACCTCAAGCATTTAATTTCCAACATATCCACCCTCTTCCAGTTTTTTGTATTCAAGGTCCATGACTTGCATCTATAACTGTCAGGATTACTGTACCTTCAAACATACCCATTTCTGCCCTCACAGATAGTGACTTCTCCCCTGTGCTCCCAATGAACACAGAACCTTTGCCCTTTCTCCCATCCTATGATTCACTTCAACTCCCACAGTTCCATCTCCTACTAAATCCAATCCCAGGTATCAAATGTGCTGCAATTCCTCTAGGTTTGTCTCATTCAAACTCGCACCAAAATGTCTCACCCCCCTCCCAATGAAACCTCATTACCTTAGTTTTATTCATATTTAGTTTCTATTTACAATTCTAATTGCCTGCTTTTCGGTCAATCAGTATATTTCAGCTGACTAAAAGAAAAATGATTAGAAGACATATTCTTTCTGCTATTCATAAAACTATCTTCTTTGGTCACACCGACATTTCAGTACACGTATTATTTTCTTAGAGCCTCATATTATCCTTCAATTATGTATTATTTTCTATGTACTGTTTTCCTGTATTTCTTTTAATTTCTTCTGATGCACAATTAGTAATTCCCTATGCATGATAGCCTGTTTTGAAAAACTCATTCTTTTCACACTCAAGTATTTCTCTTGGTAAGAAAGTGGTGACTACTTCACTTATTTTATTGCTACATCTACTTGCAGAATTCATAAGCACATATTTCAAACATTGCTGATGAGTCATCAACACTTCAATCTGTAGGATAAAGTTCAAACACAGATTTACATTTGAGGAAAGTTCTGCATGTGTAACCTTCCTTTAAATGCAAGGCAAGCAAACACAGTGTTTAAAGAGTGACTGAGGAGAAATATATTGAACCAGTTCTAGTTAATTTATGATAAATGTCACAAGCCTTTGTATATATTTTTCCAATATTTTACTTGATAAATATCATCCTTTCTAATAATAATTTTGTAAGATATTAAAAATAAAATACAACATCAATATTACCTTTTCAATGTCATTATTGTGCATTTCCAGAGCTTGCTTGCAATTAGATATTGCAAAACCAGTTTTTTTCCGCAGTTTTGCCAAGTGATTTTTGTCAACCCCATGCAATGTCTGACACACATGAAGCAGCCTTCTTCCTCTCATTTGGGACTGTTGAAATTCATGTAAAAGATATTAAAACTATGAAAGCTTTCGGAAATTCAACTTAATTATACAACATTGATAAAGTTAGTCTTTCAAATAAACCTCACACAAAAGGCAGATGGGGCATTACAGCATATTCTAGTGCTCTGCACCATCTATTCTGGTTCAGCATATCAGTCTCTCTGAATATTACTAGAAAAATAAATTAAATGAATTATTAGTAAAATGATAGTTTTACTGCACTTTAAAATTACAAGTCTGAACCAGCCAAAACATTACACAGAAAATGTAATTTTCAATATGTACTACAGTATCAAAATTTTTCTGGTAATTCTAGAAAAATAACAGTTTTTCTTAAACTGCCATGAAAAATTCCAGTCAGAAACAAGTGAAAAACAAAACTTTTAGTCACAAGCATAACCAACAAAACTAAAAAGCACTGAAGCACTTTACTGATGTGAGAGGTCAACAAGACTTCCAGTGTATGATGCACAACAAATCAACATATACTTAAACAGAAAATGTAAATTTCCATTAAGTACTACTTTATCAACATTTTTCTGGTAATTCAAGAGAAACGTTGGTTATTCCACAACTGCCACGAAAAATTCTGATAAACAGATGAAACACAAAAATTTTATAGTCACAAGCATGATCATCAAAATTAAAAAAAAGGACTGAATTTCATTTTGCAATAACAGTTCAGTACATTCAAAGTAAATTAAAGGAAGTATAATATGAAGCAATGTTTTTTGACAGATACTGTTCAATGCATTTTACACAGCACCAATTATTAAAAAGAAGCACATTAGGGATAGTCTTCTGTAACCCAACAAAACCTAATCTAACTCGTAACTAATCATTTAAAGAGGAAAATCCTAATGTTTTATGGAACAATGGCCACTATATATATTAAAAGTAAACTTAGTGATAGTGGGGAGGGATATGAATATCAGGGTAAAAGTGGAATTACAAAAAAAAAAAAGTGAAATACATGAAGAAGTCAACTGTACCTATGGAAACTTAAAATTATCATAATTTTCACTATTTGTAATGTACTTGGCACATCCATTACTTCAACATCATCAATTACCCATAAATCTACACAAACAAATGACACAGCAGGTGGCTGATGGTGCCAAATGACACAGCAGGTGGCTGATGGTGCCACTGCCAGCCTTTCCGAAATTAGTCACTCCATATAATTTCCAGCAGCTAACCACATTAACAGTGGTAAATTTGTACTACAAATACCACTTGCTACATCAAGTAATGTAAGGTTTTTGCAGGTTGTACTGATTTCTACAAATTTCATCATCTTTTACTGTAATTTCACATTATCCCTGAACTATAGAGCTTTGACCACTAAAATTTCTATCGTCGCTTATTATAAGAAGTCTGATCCATATCACGCTCCCTGGTCCCATTGTACTCTCCTGAATACTGACTGCAAAATTCAGTTTGCAAGTGACCGAGATGTCCGTAAACATTATCAATCTTTCCCTTTCATTCCCCTACCTGCCTTACATTGCCCCTGCGCTCTGTGCCCTTCCCAGCTTTGCCCTACTCTCTGGACCCATTAATTACAAAAAAAAAAAAATTGCAAGGGCTTTTTTGCCTGTGAAACGTATTATACCGATGACTGAGGAAACAGGATTACTTTTCCAATCGTTTGCATTATAACATCAACGTATCTTGTACAAGTTATTATAATGTTTATCTCCACATATTTTCAGTCAACTAACCTGAGATGCACATATCCGCGTGAGCAAAATTGATGCCATATCTCATACACGGTGAAAGACGATTATCCCAAGGTGGTGTTCTATTATGAGGGAGACCGGTTACAACTGCGGTAAAGACATCCACTCCAGTAAGCAGACGATGCACCAAAACCAATATTATGTACTGAGAAAAGAAAATGGTCTTGTTTATCATAATATTCGTAACGTTATATCCCTATATACACTGCCATCTTGTATCATAAAGCTGAAGTATTACTGTATTATAGAAAACGTCACCTAGTTAAGGGACACTTAATAAAGAAGCTTCACATTCCTATATGCTTATCAAATCCTGAGGACTCACAGAATAGCACACACACACACACACACACACACACACACACACACACACACACACATATATATATATATATATATATATATATAT
>JAYMFT010082599.1:0-14247 GCA_038088735.1 Panulirus argus | reverse complement strand
AAAAAAAAAATATATATATATATATATATATATATATATATATATATATATATGTGTGTGTGTGTGTGTGTGTGTGTTTGCATGAGTGCTTTTCATACATGTTCATCATAAATTGCATCAGGGAAGTAGTATCCCAAACAGATGAAGAAAAGGACCTTATTCACTGACTTCCACTCACTGCTTGTTTTGTTAATGCTCTAAAACCAGTACTTTCTGTCCACAATTAGGCCCCACAGACCTTTTTATTGTTTCCCCGGACACACTTCATATGTCTTGCTTCAGTCCATTGGCAGTACGTTGTCCCATGTCTACCACACTGCTCCCATTCATGCTATCCTTTGCACCCCCTTGCACCCTCCAGCATGTAAAGGCCCCAGTCCTTCAAAGCATGTTTCAGTCCAACTTTCCACCCTCTCATTGGTTTCCTCTTTACTTATGACATGTATACACTCTGAGTCATTCTTTCTGCATTCATCCTCTCCATATGTTCAAACCATTTCAGCACACCTTCTTCAGCTTTTGCATACATACTCCTCTTTCTGCCACACCTCTCTCTTACCATATCATTCCTTATTCGATCAACCATACCCACTCCATATATTCCCAAACATTTACTTTCCAAACTTTCACTCAATCCTTTACGTTTTTGTCTTAGGTTCTCACATTGCATCCAAACAGCACTGACCGGACTACTTATACCATCAAACATACCCATCTTTTCCCTTAAAGACAGTGACCTCCCCTTCCATGCATTTCTCAGTGTCACACACACACACACACAGAGTGGCTTAATTCAGCTCCAGCGATTCCATTCACTGCCATCTTCACCCCCCCCCCCCTTTTTTTTTTTTTTTTTTTTTTTTTTTTTTTTTTTTTTTCCAGTCGTGAGCAAAAGTCACACACTCCAGATAGCTGTATTCTTTCACACATCTAAACTTAGATACCAGCTGCTGCAGTTTCTCACTCAAATCTACCACCAGCATCACATCATCAGCAAACAACAACTGAACCACCTCCCAGACCTCCTACCAAGAAGACTGCATACCTGCACCCGTCTTCAAAACCCTTGCTTTCACTCCCTCAGCACCTCATCCATAAACAGATTGAACAGCCATGCTGACATGGCATACCTCTGCCACAGACCTACCTTCACTTTGCCAGTTACTCTCTTGTCTATGTGCTTGTACATGTTTTACTCTATAAAAATTCCATACTGCTCCCCATAGAAATATCCACAATTGGACCCCATAAACCTTTCTGTGGTTCCCGCAACTGCTTCACACACCCTGGTTCAACCCACTGACAGCACTTCATGCCTTGTATGCTGCCATGATACTGTTCTCTCTATCCCATGCAAGTCTTGCACCCCCCTATATGTTCAAGCCCAGAGCCTTCAAAACATCTTTTACTCCATCCTTCCACCTCCTTGGTTCTCCCCTTTTCCAAATTCCTACCACTTTTGACTTGACATGAATATCATCTTGGTCATCGTAGTCTCACTCATCCTTTTCATATATCCAAACTATTTCAGCACACCCTCTTCAGCTCTCTTACTGCCTCGCCTCCACCTTATTTCTTATTCAATCAACCCCCTCACTTCACATATCATCCTCAAACAATTAATTTCCAACACCTTAACCCAATTTTACTTATTTATTTAAGGCCCATGTTTTGCATCCATACATTAATGATGGGATTACTATGCCATCAGACATACTCATCTTCCCCCCACTTTCCACACTTTTCTCAGTGTGCCTAAGGCCTTTGCCCCATCACCTATCTTATAGCTCACTTAGCTCCCATGGCTCCATTCAATGTCATATCCACTCCCAGGTATCTAAAACACTCCACTTCCTCCAAGTACTCTCCTTTCGAACTTACACTCCAAATAACCTCTCTCTTTTCAGTGCTACCTATTATTCACATTTAGTTTCAACTTCCTCCTTTCACACATACTCCCAAAATCAGACACCAGCCTCTTTAGTTTCTTACTCAAATGTATGCTAGCAGTGCTATATCAGCAAACAACAACTGACTCACCTTCCAGGATTCCCTTACCCCAAGCAAATTCTTTTCAAGACCCTTGCATTCACCTCCCTCACAAGCCCATTAATAAACAGATGAATCAGCCATGGTGATGTAACACACTCCTGAAAACCCCTCACTGCTTCTAATAGCTTTCATCCCACACACTACTTTTCATTAGGCTTATCTGTCACCCTATCATGTGCTTCCCAAAAGCTGAGATTGTTGTATAAGTGCCATTGTTACTTTTCTTGTTAGCAGCTCTTTCATATCTACACGGGTTTTACTCACCCAAGTAAGAAATACTGCTCGCACATCTAGGTTGGCTCATCCTCCACCTCCCTATTAACTATAGTGGAATCAGAAGCCTTCCATACCTTTAATTTTCCAAGCACTACCTCTCTTCAACCTTCCCCTGTACAAATATCACAATGTTGTTGATCTCTATTCTAAAGGTATTATTTTGTTAAATGCTATCATGAATTGTCTGTATGTGTCCTCACCCACAAAGTTTGGACCCATGGCACGTGTTTGGCTGTTGCTTCCCACAGCTTCTGCATGGAGACCGGCCCCCTGATATGATACCTCCTTCCCTGAAACATCTAAGCTGTGGAAGTCTCTTCCTTCTGTTATCTTATCATCTTCATATAACCTTTCCTATGTAAGAGTCAGGTCTATAAACAGTTCTGGAGCCCTGACTAATTTCTTTTTTGTATACTTTTTTCCTTTCACTTGTGACGACCTTGATTGGGGCATGTTATTTGCCCATTCCATGTCAATCACTTGGTGAAAAATAAACATAAGGCCCAGCATATCATAGTTTTTATTCCTCAAAACATACATATCTCATCCAGACAGAGCTCTCTAAGCACCTAAGTGAGCATTTGCTTCATGGAGATTTCAGACCGTACTATTTACCAAAAGTGTATCCTTGACAACCCCTTTGACCATCGTGAAACATATAAGTCTGGCAGATACTCATTTGCAGGGTCCTACAGATCCCATAGCAACCTGTACAGGTCTGTGATATGTTGCAGAAGTGAGATAGTAACAAGTGACCAGCCACTATCATCATTCACTTGCTCACTCTGGGTAGAGCAGACTGGCTAACCATTGCTAGCATCAGCGTATGGTGTCTTTCATAAGTACTTTGTGTTATGAGGGCAATTGTATCAGCACTTCCAGCTCTCCCAGTGGCAGAATTGAGAGAGCCATCAGTATAGATGACCTTGGCTATGTTACTTCCAGTTTAGAGTTTTATGATATATTTAAGAGCACTGGTTTTGGTCAAAAGATGAAAATGAAAATTATGAGTATTTAATTTCTTTGTTGTATAGGTAGCTGTGGTGATGAAGGGAGTTATCTGCCTGGGAGGCTGGAAATGCTGTGCTTCCTAATTTTGTAAAAATGATGTACTTCAGTCATTATCATAAGAGTAGCTGTTATTTGGATCCATTTAGAATCACTTGTGTTATAGCATATATGTTTTAACAGTTCTGTAGAGACAACATTCTCAAAGTCACTAGGCAGAAATTTCAGTCCTGTCAAAAGACTAACTTTAAGTCTTCTATCCTCAAAACTGGCATTGCATAGTTCCTTCTGCATGTTATGTACTTTAATGGTCTTTAGGTAGCCAAGGCTTCATTTTTTAGTGATATAAAGGGTCAAAATGGTGCATGGTAATCTATTAGAGAGTTATATTAGCCAACTGCTTAATTTTTACGTCTAATATTTGCACCATAATTAGGACTGAACCCTGCAACAAATCTGAGAACCCTAAGCCTAACTGGGCATTGCCCATTAAGTTTATGTACCACAGATGCAGTGCACAGGACTGACATGCACAGATTTATAAAAGAAACATAATCAATGGGTTTTTCATCAATTTTCAACTTATATGGTTCAGTCTAACCATTACCATTTTGTGTTTTGAACATTCTGGTGTTCTTTGCACAAATTATATGACCAAGGCTATCACAGGCTGTGTATGCAGTTAAGAAGTTTACTTTTCGCAAAGTTTTGGTTTATACAGAAAAATCATGAATATAGCTAGTAGTGATATTCCTGGGAATATCTGGGCTTGAGATGATTAATGTACTGGTTTGTTCTTAGTTCTCCACCTAGAGGAGTGCCAAGTAGCATATATTTACCTTCCCCTTTGGAGCCAAATTAATGCAGCGGAATTTCTGTTGGATAGTAAACAGAGTATCCAGTGTAAAAGTCGATCACTTCCTACACCCTCTTTGACTAGGTTATACAATATAACTTTCCTATAGGCAATATGAGATGCAGCTTGAAGGTAAATAATGTGGTGTATTACTTCCCTCTGTACTTCTGAATTGTCAGGAAAGTTATGATACATTTGTATACCATACATAAAAAGAACAGCCCCAGCCCATCCACTGAGAAATCAGTCTGTGATCATTGGAATGTATCCAGCTTTAACATTGTTCCCGTGATACACTTATTTACTTTTATGTATATCTTCTCTATATATGTTAGCCTTACAGAAACATGATTCACCAGACTATTAGTATTTTACTGCCTATGTGATCATGATACCTTAAAACTAAGATATATAAATGAAGCTTTTATATTTTGCGGGTACGGTGATTTACTGATGGCATGTCCCGTGGCAAACTGCTTTAATATTGATGAAACTTCAAAATATTCGGTAGCATCAGTGAGTAAGAATATATATAAGGAATAACCTGTTCATGCTGATTTGTTCTTAGAATATATATTAATGATTACGGAGAGTATTCTAATACATAGACAGAAAAACCACTAATTAGACATTTTCCCGCGATTATCGTGCTTTCTGCAGTGGTAAGCGCGCGGCCGCCTAACCTGAGCTGGCCACCCTCCCTCGCCCTCGTCGTTACGCTTTCCTCCTGGAGAAAGCTTAGTTAGTATTTGCCTGGACGCTGACTGGCGGTGTGTGTGATTAGCTATTCGTGCAATACCGGGAGCAAGTCCTGCAATGGAGTACCATTTCTTAAACTTTTCATGTTTTTTATAGTCCTTTACACTGTACTGAGCTCATACAGTGTCCTCCCTCGGATAGTCGTATTTATTCACAAATGCTTCAAGAGAAGTATTTCTTCTTACCTTTTGTCATTTGTTTCTTTGTTTACAGTCATGCCCTTTCGTCGGCTTGGTATTTCCAGCAGTAAAGATCTGCTCTACGTACCACATGACATCCAATCTAATCAAATACTAATACGAGGGTAATTCCATGGTCCATGGTCGCTAGCCTCTCCCTGTAGCTTGAGTTTGCGAGTGAGTTTTTAACATAATACATAGTGAACATAAGTCTTTGTTGCCCTCCTGTGAGCCTTATCCAGCAGGTCTCTCTGTTCCCTTAAGTAGGTTAACCATATTGGTACTTCTTTTCTTCCACTACGTGCTGTAAATATTTCTAAACTTTTTCATATCCGTGTACTTGAGAAAGCTATTTTAATACTGACTTAAGTAATTTGCCTCCATAACAATCCTCCTTACCTGATGTTCTAGTAATAGATTTGCACTGTAAATGGATCTCCGTGGTGAAGCGGCTAGCGTTCATGACGTGACACATTCTTTGGTTGCCCGGGGTCAAGCGCAGCGCAAATGGGTTTGAGTCTTGGTCACGTCAGATGGTCCGCAGTCAACCCAGCCGTTCATCCTCCTTTAAGATGTGGTCGATAAACTAGACAATATCTATCTTAAATGAAGCAGACACACAATCGCCCGTGCCGTCTCAGCTAACACGAAAGAGTATCTTCTCCGAATACATGTCGCGTAATAATTCCTGTGAATTAATTGTTTCCGGTGAGATTGCAGTCACAAGTAGATGTCCTTTTACTTCAGTACCATCATCATTTAACATTCACTTAGGTTGGACTTCATTAGCAATGTAACTGAGCACACTTGGAATATAAGTACCTTTGGAGGTTATCATACTTCTGAACACTTAACGTCTCTCATAATTTTAAAATAATTTGTCTGAGAGTATGTTATCACCCATTTGTTCCCATCTGTTAGTACAATTGGGAGAAGTGGTATCTGGGAGATTTACACTCGTGGGGTCCCAATTTCTTTTTGCATTAATGTTATAGTGTTGTTTGCACGCGCTTGTGAGTTTAATCACAAATTTGTCCTGTACGGGGAGGGAGTTTATACATTCGCGGGAGTCCCATCTCTTTAACTTTCTTCAGTCATACAACTTTTTAAACTTTTGTATGCCGTCCTCATTCAGTCTCATCAGTCAGTTTATTCTAGTCACCCATTACCCTTATACTGCAGAAACATTTAACATCTGTCCTAACTGTTGTGGCCTCTGGCTATTCTACCTTTCATCTTCCGAAGAACTTTTCACGGTCTTCATCATCATTATGGTTGAAGAAAGAGGTTGTAATCGAGTCACTTCTTCCTTTTGTGTTTTCCATGGAATGAAATGTCTCTAACCTTTTCCAGTACTTCATTCTTCTTAATTCTGGTACGTACCATCTTTGTTGCTCTTCTATGAACCTTCTAACTAGTTCTTTGGTGACTGTAAGTGGTCAGTAGGGGTGGTGGAGCCGGCTGCAGGTATGGTGGAGTGAGCCACAATGGTGGTGGTGGTTAGTGGCAGAGATGTTGGGATAGGCAGAAGTGATGGTGATGGTAGGGGGATGGAAGACAGGCATGATGGTGGTGAAGGTATTACTGGGCATCTGGGGTGGCGATGGTGGTGGGAATGGGCAACAATGACGGTGTAGGTTGAGTTGGGCAGACGGGATGGTGGTCAGCATCAGGTGTGGTGGTGGTGAGGGTGGGCAGCAGAGATAGTGATGGTAGGGTTGGGTAGCCGGAGTAGTAGGGGGTGGGAGTTTAGACAGCAGGGGTTGTGTTGGTGGAGTGGTGATGGAGGGAGTTGGAGTAGTGGTAGGCGCCATGGGTGGTGGTGGTTGGGTATAGGAATGTGTTGGTCATGCCTCTGGTGAGGAGAAAGTCCTGGCCAGGACAGACCGATGGGCTAACCCCCACCCCCCAGCCTACCACCACAAGACCGGGACATCATACCATCCCGCCCTAACCTACTTATCCCAACGTAGTAGCGGAAGACGGAGTGAGGGAGTCGATGCTGACGGTGTTAGGACAGATCCGCCCTCACCCGCCGCTGATAACGGGGAGAAAGTTGAGGATTTGAGTCTCGCTGGAGAAAGTACCGGGTGAAGGTCCCCACTAGATGTTTCGGAGGGAAGAGGACGAAGGTCACCACTGGAAATGGCAGAAGGTGAAGGTCAAAAGTGGACCCGAGTGCAGGGGTGAAGGTCTCCCATGGAGGTGGCAGGGGGTAAAGGTCATGGGAGGAGGTGGAGGTCTCCATTGGATGTAGTAGGGGGTAGAGGTCACCAGTAGAGGTGTCAGGGGTTGAAGGTCACCACTGGAAGAGGTAGGGAGGGTAAAGGTCACCACTGGAGGTGGCAGGGAGGGTGAAAGTCTCACCTGGAGACGACAGGGAGGGTGAAGATCACCACTAGTACCTAGGGTATGAAGATCATTATTGGAGATGGTAGGGAGTAAAGTTCACCTCTAGAGGTGGAGAGAGAGTAAAGTTCACCACTGGAAATGGCAGGACAAGCGAAATTCTCCACTGGATGTGGTAGGGGTGAAGAGAGGGAAGGCCAGTGGTCACTGATGGAGGTGGCGGGGAGAGTGAATTTCACAATTGGAAGTGGCAAGGTAAGTGAAGGTCATCAGTAGAGGTGGTAGGGAAGGGCAAGTTCAGCAGTGGAGGTGACAAGGAGGACGAAGATTAAATGAAGTGGCAGGAATGGTGAAGTTCGCCACTGCAGGTGAAGTTCATCTTTGAAGAAAGGTGGGTAGGGGGTGATGTTAACCACTGGAGATGGCAAGAAAAGTTGAGGTCACCACTGCAGGTGACAAGGAGGCTTAAGGTAACTAATGAAGGTGGTAAGATAAGTGAAGGTCACCAATGTAGGTGGGAGGGCAGAAGGAGGCCACCACTGCAGGGGATGAAGGTCAACACTACAAGCAAACTTTACAACAAGCAGGCATGTGGGCCTGGTCCACGGCTACTGCAATAACCACCTCTCATATCCATGGAATAAAAATGATCACTACTATTACACCGCATCCCACCTCTGTTCCGGAAAAGAAAAAGGTCATGCCTGGAATGACCTGTTGCCAGTATCGTGAAATTGCAAAGCAAGAGCAGGGCTCTAACGTCATGTCGGCTACCATACTTAACCTAATACAAGTGACGCCAATAATCCCTCGTTCGTTTAGTGTCCCAAGTCCTCCCTGACTTGGTTACACTGGCCTGCAGGGGCTGCCCCCCTTCCCCCAGCCCCCGAAGCACGAGAGGGCCAGCCACCCCAGTGGTCTTGGGTTACACAGCAGTGGTGGAGGAGTTCCCCACTTGGCCCACATTTGGTGTGCGGCCCACCTGTTGTAGGTCTGGTCCGTTGCTCTCTGTGACTCCGGCGTTATTCTCAACCTCCGTTTGTTGGACGGAAGTCGTCATGTGCGCAGCACCAGCTGTGCGGCCAAATGATTGTTCCATCAACATTGACCAAGTGTACAAAGTGTTCACAAATGTGTCCAGTGAAATGACTTTACGTTTTTACCTCCTACCTCCTACTGTTCCTGCTTCCTTCCACATATTGTACTGTTTTCTTCCACCTATTGTATCGCTTCCTTCCACTTATTGTACAGTTTCCTTCCACCTATTGTTCCAATTTCCTCCTACCTATTGTTCCAGCCCCTTCCCACCTACTGTTCCAGCTTCCTCACACCTATTGTACCTGCTTCCTCCCACCTATTGTTTCAGCTCCCTCCTACCTATTGTTCTAGCACCCTCCCACCTGTTGTTCCTGCTTCCTCACACCTGTTATTTTCTGTAATTCAACATCTCTATCATCGTAACTCTTCATCTGTTTTTGAGATACATTTTACAAATAGGTCAGTCTGAGAAACTGGGTCTCTGAAAATTCTTTTCTTCTGAACAAGTGCTCCTACTATAAAAAGATTTGATCCATTCTTAGAACGTAGTCACTGCTCTCACGCCCTGGGAGGTTTCACCTCACACTACCTAACTTGACGGAGTTTAGTCCAAAGCCATCCGACTTAGCAACTCTCCTAATAACCCTCCCAAACTTGGCCTGCTCGCCCTACGCCGCAATGTCGACTCTATTTCCCTCTCCTGGAAAAAATCACATTAGATTATGTTTCCGAGAAGTGGTTAATTGTATGTCTTTGCCATGTGGTACTGGACAAGCTACTGCGTCACGTAATTACTTGTGTAGTTGCTGGCAACTCAAGTGTGGGCAGTTGTACTATCTGTTTCTTCCCCTTTATTGCAAAACTTGGAACTCTTTAAAAGTTAGGCTTTCTGCTTATCATTATTTTTTTCCTAGTACTTTTCTATCTTTTTTTTTTTTTTTTAGCCCATTTCACGTTTCATGTAAGGTTTGGCTTCACTGAAGGTTTTTAAACGTGACAGGAGCTTTCGTAAAGGGAAAAGAAATACTTCAGTTTTGTGCTGGCCGAAAAACATCTGGAGACCAATTAGACCAGGTGTCTGGAAGCTGCCACAACCCGTGGTTGTATGACCCAGGTGTCTGGAAGATACATCTGTGTGTGGTTTTCCCTCGTTTTGTGGTCACCGTCCATTACCAGTACTGAAATTCTCTTCACACATGATGCTATAGACTAGGCATTTTCATCAATAGATCATTGCTTGCATTATTTCTCTTTTAAAACCAAACACCAACTTTCTCGTGGGCACTTGCAATAATTGTATGTGCCATCATCCAGGCCCGGGACCTCATCCTCCTTGGATATGGACTACATACTTGGGTGGTTCACCTAATGTTCTTAGTGATTTTTTTTTTTTCGTAGCAAAGCTTCATTCATGGACAGGGGTCCTCGTCGAGACCAGGCCTTCAGTGAACTAAGCTAGAGACTTGCATGAGCTTATAAAGAGCCATTTAGATTTTTTTTTTGTCAGAATTATTTTTTTTTTTTCTTTTTAAACAACTTAAGTTTTCGCAAAAAAACCTTGTTAGCTTCCTCATACATTTTCAAAGGCGACTGTTCCACTTCCAATTTAGTAATTTGTCATCTATCCTTTGGCCTTGATTACTATCTGCAGACTTCTGGGTATGGAACTAGCAGGTTCTTGAAGTACTCTAGGTCCACACTTTGGGTCCGTAGGGTTTGATCTAAATGAGGGGAAACAATGATGAGGTGTTACCGGAAGCTAATGGTGGGGGCACACAAGTAGCCAGCTCTCGGGAGCAAAAACCAAAGTATTACTTATAGAAGAGGGAAAGTGAATCAATATTACGGTTCAGAGCAAGTAGGTCAAGTTTTGAAGTTTGCCTGGGAGATTTAGTAAGTCGGATCGCTTTCGACGCAACTCTCAAGTAAGGACGCAGGGCTAGAACCACTCCAAAAGTGAGAGCAGTACTCCAAGCGAGAAAAAAAATAATCTACCTCTAAACAGGACTTCCAGTTTCTACTAGGCAGACTTAACTATTTCCGTAATATGGGGTTTCCAAGATAGTGTGGATGTAACAGTAATACCAAGTATGTTCACTGAGTCAAGAGATGGAATTACAGAGCCGTCGAAGGAGAGTGAAAATTTGTGAGGAATTTCCAATGGTGAAATGGGCAGAAACTAGGTCTTAGAGGCATTACACTTAACCATATTTCTTCTACTACACTGAGATATCCTGTCCCAGTCTGAATTTGCAGAGGAAGTTGTGTCGAAACGAGGTGCAGAGAAGGAGCAGAATTGAAGGATGTGGAGGAATACAGTGTTGAGTCATCGACGTATGAGTGCATTTGGTTATTGGTTATTTGTTGGAGAAAGGAAATCGTTTATGAAAAGAAGAAAAGGCATAGGATAAAGGACAGAATCTTGAGAGACCACTGATAATAGAGAAAGAGGAAGAGGCATTCAGTCATGTCTAAAATTCTTTTAAAGGTATTGATGTTCACAACTTGCAGGATTTCGCTTTATTAGGTAATAAATGTAAGAGTCTCGCATCTTTTTTGAACGGCTTTGAAAGATTATTGTCTGGTACCTTGCTGGTACCTTCCCGGGGATTATTGTTCTTCCACGATCTTCAGTGATTCCTTTTATTTCCTGCAATGTACAGATGGTTATGTATTTTTCTTTTAACTAGGCTGCATGATTCAATTTTTCTTTTTAAATTTTCACGGCAGGTCTTGTGTTCTAATCCTTAGAAGATTTTTCTCGTATAGTGTTTCTTGTTTCTCTCCAATCTATTAACCTCATATTTCCTAGTAAATGACCTTAAAATACAGTGATATTCCATTCATGTTTCTAATGTGTCCATCGCACACTGTCATCATCAGTTTTCAGTCTTCCGTGGAGAAAGTTCTCATTACCATTCCACTAGCTGCCTCACTCGCTGGCGCAGCTTTTTTCAGCGTGATGTCTGAATTCCAGCTTTTTATTGGTGACCTCTTCCAGGTCTTTAACTAGCTCTTTGCTGTCAATTTCTTTTCCTATTGTCCCTTGAGAAGGTGTAATGGCTGTGTTATCGATACACTTAAAAAAAAATCCCCATTGATATCCATCAGGTTCCCACATGGTTCACTAGTTAAAAAAAAAAAAATCTGTCCAATGAATTCGAGTATGTTCTCAGCCCACCTATATCTAATACACAAGTCTCTCTGCTTTTCTTTTTACTGTCTCTCTTTATTTCATGTACATGAATGAGTTCTTACGCCATGTACGGTTTTGTTTTATAATAAAGTTTGCCTGATGGAGGAAGTATACTTCGAAATTGTTGAGAATAAACAAGATGCTTTATCAAATAATGATTTTTTGTTATATATATATATATATATATATATATATATATATATATATATATATATATATATATATATATATAACCCAATTTACATTCTTCGACTTACTCTCCATCCCTTTTTCACTCTGATATTTGTTTCTTTTATCATACTAAACATATTTACTATGTTAAGTTGGACCAGCGAAACACCTAATGGGAAAGTAGTCTCTCGCCAAAGTTCTGTTGGGCATAAACGCAATTTATACCAGTTCTTTATTAATATCACTCGTTTCAATATACTACAATCTAACCATTAAAAAGATAAGAAGTTAAGCTTACTTGTATCCTCATCTCATTTTGGAAACCATACATGACAATAACTAGTTCTGCTTACCGAAATTTTCGGGTATTTCATAGGTTTCGCACTGATTTCCTAAGCAGTTATGCTATATTCAATTGCGTCTCATTTCCCCTTGTTTGGAATACAGCTCGCATATCCCCCAGTAGCTTTTTCCCCCACCTGTAAAATTTTCACCTAAAGCAGAATGAAGAGCTCTTTGCCTTATGAATTCTCTGGCCATCGCTTGTAAATATTCCTTTCCATCTGCCGTGATGTTACTCGTCTTTGTCCAACACTTATGATTTCGGCTGCTGCTCTTGTGAGCTGTGTGCGTGTTTTCCATCTGCTGAAACCAGAACCAGTGACATGCGATCAGCTGCTGCTCAAGAGTTTTTGAGTGGAGACCAGTCACACTCCGACTGGCTGTTGTGATACCTCCTTTCCTCGCACAGAGAAGCTATGGAATTCACTTCCCCCTTTCGTCTTCCTTCTTATAATAAACTTTCCACTTTCATGAATTGGATCTAAAAACGACCGCAAAACTTAACCCCTCTCGTAATTTGCTTTTATTACAAAACTCTTATTTCCCACTTTCAAATGACATTACTTCGACAAGGGATTCTTTTGCATATATATATATATAAACACAATCAGAGTAAGATGTATTTCTTATACGGCAAGACGGGTATGAGAGGAAGGCGGTAGTGCGGCAGATACACGATGCCAATGTATGATTAGAGACAAATGGTACCATGGTATTGTTACCTGGTGGAAGACCATTACTGGGGCGGCAGGTGGTGCGCTACGCTCTCTCTTCTTGTTAAAGACTCGTCAAGCCTCGGTCCGTCACGGCCCCCATCCCCTTGCCTCTGCTTGATCTCAAACGCACATCTGCCAGCACTACCAACCTGCACTTCCCCACAACTGAACTATCATATTATGTTCCCAAATTTTCATTACTGATTTACTGCTACAACTAATGTGACAAATTTCATGTGGAATGTTAGTCCAACTTGGATGACTAGAGCTTTTTGAATTAAATTTAATGTCTTCAGTTGACTAATTAGAGAATAATCTTACTAAATTCGCTAAACGGAATGATCCTACAATGTCGACAACTTTGACTTGTGCGGAATAACAGAAATTGCTCAAATCACACGAGATTTTACGGTGCATTGTATAGTGTGCGCCTTGTTGAAAGGTATCAATAAAATGCTTCGTTTTAGCTGATTGAGACTGTAAGGAACAGTGGTCTAAAATTTGCTTCATTGGGTTATTTGACCTGTTTGACCCTTTAAGAGAACCCTAAACAAAATAAACGAATTTCTTTTTTCGTACTAAAGCAAGGTATGTACCTACTAAATTTCAAGGCAAATGGTTCAAGAATGAAGAAGTCGTGTAAAACCTTAATTAAAAAAAAAAAAATATGTAAGGAAAGAATATCTACCTACAAACAGAAGTAGGAATAACAATAATTCACATACTGAAACAGTTGTAAGTCTTCTCACACAAGGATATGGATTATTAATTATGTTCTCTTACCAGAGATGCGAACGCGCTGAGCAGAGATATTCCTTGTCAGTGGGAGTTCAGCCTTCCTGGGACGACAGTAGTCCGATAAGAAGCACCTCGCGAACCACTCCACAACTATTTGGCGAGAAATACATAAAATTTGTGAGAAGAGATGGACGTGGAAACTCATGTGCACAGTAGAAAGAAAGTTGAAGTATTGTAATCACTGAATTAATATATGCGCTGGCGTGAACCCAGATCTGTTACATTAAAGACATGCTTGCTGCTCTGGTTAGCCTGCCACCACCACCGCTTTAATTTCTCTTAGTGTTCACCATAACGAACCTCCTACCTTCATACAAGTTGACAAATACACCATTTACATAACCCTAAGTTGTGCATGCAATAATTACTACTACCTAAACGGAAAACATATATATATATATATATATATATATATATATATGTGTGTGTGTGTGTGTGTGTGTGTGTGTGTGTGTGTGTAACAGGACGAAGCAGGCTGGGAGATAAGCTTGTGTGTGTATCTGTGTG
>JAYMFT010082588.1:0-14247 GCA_038088735.1 Panulirus argus | reverse complement strand
TATAGACAAAATGATATATAATCAAGGCTAGTATACTAAGCTGTAGCTATGGCTGTTACTCGAGATATCTTGGTATTTCTCTCTCTCTCTCTCTCTCTCTCTCTGCTGCAAACACGCTATAAGATTCCTTACCAGATCCTGCAATATCGCATATCATGGATACCTGTAGTTTACCTCTTGATTAGCAGGATACCTTCATTCTTCTCTATTTTTTTTTTCTTTTTCCTCTTACTCTCTTCTGTTGAGATAAGGAATGAATGACAATAAGACTCAGTTCCCCTCTACTTACCACAGTACAGTGCTCACTAAGACTCCGACCGTAAGCACGCACGTAACAACAGCTTTCATTCACAACAGAAGTACAGGGCATCACGAAACCCTCTCGTGTCATTAGTACACCGCCTGTACGCGATTCATGGCACCAAATTGGCCTCGTAGCCACATTACATCAGGCGAGATGTACAATACGACTCGACCCAGAAGGAGGTGAGGTATCACGGTGATGGATTCTTACTCCCGTTCCTCTTTTTTTTGCTTCGTGGCAAATGAGAATAAGATACAAGGTATAAATGATAAAGCATCTGAAATGGGTTACTATATCAGTTTATTTACTGACGAAAATATGCTGCCTAGTAATTTACACGGGTGTAAATTATACATAAATGTTCCTTATTATTGAGATACCGAACCATATCACAGATACTTTGTAGCTGCAGCAAACACACACACACACACACACACACACGCCTTATTTGTTTTCAAATGGGAAGTGATAAAAATGCCTTACATGGCTGGCAAAAGTGTCCTAAGCTAATTTCGAGTTCTGTTTATTCCTTGCACCAAAGAACGGGGTTGTATCCAGCATACTGAGCAAAGGAGGTTGCTGGTGTTTCTGAACACACATCAGGTGAGTGTGTGCTGCAAATGAAGCACAGAATAGCTCTCGTGACATTAACTAGCATAACAAATACTCAGAATGTAGACTATGAGACGCCATGGGGATCATCTGGTTTCAATTAGCATACAGCTAATTATAATGCATACTCAGTATACTCTAAAGGCAAACACACACACACACACACACACACACACAAGAAGTTTGATTCTCACAGATGGCGAACTTGCTCTTGATTAACTTACACTTTGAGTGCTTTTGTTGGCTATCCTACACATGTCTCACTAGCCCCTTGATACGCAATTGATTAAAAGACAAACACCAGTCGATGGGAATAGGAAATGTCTTTCCTGTGACCTGACAATGAAAACATTAAGTGTCTTTCCCCGATGTGGTACGTCCAGGTTTAGTGATTAGAGACGGAAGCTGTACTGGAGCCTTGGCTTCAATGGGGTTCTTGATCTCTTCGCAACCCGTAACTTTCCAGGGAGAATTGAATTGCCCCCCGACATCAGAGGTGGGAACATCAGACGCGAGGGAAGATCATGGGATTGTTTCCGGGTCTCTGTTAGCTTTCAGGATCATCGTATCCAGCTGCATCGAAGGTTAACAGGCGGATTATGTAGTTCGGTATCCTCTTCTCTCGTAGTCTTGTACCCAATACGGGAATATAGTACCTAATAGATGACTTGTATATTAAGGAAAACCCGATGCATTTTTGGCACTCAAAGCATCCTTATAACTCATCATAATTCATCTTATTGAGAAGGTATTAAGTTGGAAAGGAAATTTACGAAGTTCCTGAATTACATTTCTTTTTTTTACAGGCTCTGAAGTCAGTCTCTTCATTCCTCTAATACAATGTTAGTGGCTGGGCCACACACCACCACGGTTCGCTATACGAAAGACAAGGTCTTAATGAGGTACGCAGTTGGCTTATGGACATGATAATTAACCTTCTGCGAGACGACCAGCTAATCAGGCTCATTGTTCTTCTCTTCTGATCGCCGGGACGTTGAGTGATTACTTCCTCTCGCTGTTTTTCTTTTTTTTCAATGATTTCTCTTAGAAAAAAAAGAGGTGTTGATTACCTGCAATTGTGGTTTGGACAAAGTAGTGCTCGCTCAGGCACTGAGGAGAATGTCGTCAAATTCTGGTCACTGTGGGATTGTGAAAAGCGTGAACACTTGTCTTTCAAGATATCATTTTTCGATGCGGCATAATGGTGTAGATTAGGATTTCCTTTCCTTGTTATATTTTGCCGGCAATACGGAGATGGGTAACAGCTTAGCTTCGGAGGCTCCTTTTTGTCATGCATCCTTTTGTTACCTTCTACTAAGATAAACTTCTATCTATCAATGGAGTCTCCCTCTCATTCCTTCCTGAAGATGGAACTTCTTTATTAGCCTCCTCTGTGGTACAGCGTGAAGTCCTCCTTTGGCAGTCCAAATACAGACGATCAACCAAGCCTTCCTCCTCGTCTACAAGAGAGCTCACTCTCTTGCAGAAGTATTAGGAGTTGGTCAACCATGACCTCTTTTCCCTGAAACCGTGTTTTCTCTCGCTAACGTAGTTTTCAGTTTTCTCTCTACAGGAGATCATTCATCTGCTTTCTGATTACCTTCTCCAGCACCCTGCAGATCACACCTTGAGCAACACTTCAAGCAATATGTCAAGTGAAGAAATTTTATCAGGATCATGAGCCTTATAAAGGTCAACTACCCTTTATACGTTTTCTCTCTCTGTCTTTTCTTGTTATTTCGGTGTTTTCCAATACCTCAGTCCCATTCCGCCCTACTGGTGTTGGGAATATAGTGTCTTCCACTGTGAAAACAATTCTAAACTTGTTATTCACATCCTCTCCCGTATCCTTTCATTACCCTCTATAGCTCTCGCCTCTGAATCCCGTAGCCTGATTAGCTTTTCTTAAACAGGCAGTTTGCTCATGTTGAATTAGTGAAAAACTCTCGAATTATCCTCTGCCTTGTCCACAATGTTCTTATCAAAATTTTCCTTTTTCCTTTCTTATCCTGCTGACTGGCTGAGTGTAGCCTAATATTTTCAGAGAAAGAAACGAAGTCCCTTTTCTTTTTCACATCTCGTATTGAACCACTCCCTTCTATTCCTAAACTCTCCCTCTGTATTTGAGGTCAAAAAAGTACTCATTTTACTACTATTCCATTGGATGGTGCACAGAACGTTTCACTACAGTACCCTAGTTCTTGGATTCTGAACTCGATTATACAGTCTATGTCACCATAGAAATAATTGAGTTATAAGTAGTTTCCACGATTATATCTACACCTTGAATCTGGTTTCATCTCTTCTCTTGTTTCTTGATTCTCATTTACCACAAAATCCGACTGAAGCAATATGTGTGATCACTTTCTCCAGTTGGTGTGTCGTATATGATATTCTCAACTACCATGCCACTGCTTGTGAAGATTAGATCTGGCAATGATATCATTAATGCATCGGTTCCTCCTATCCCGCCTTGTGTGGTCATTCATATGCTAGTATTGTCACTCTTCAGCCCAGAAAACAGAGTCTATTCAGAGAGCGCATTCACTGAATCTGCTGGTTATTTCGGGTGGGAGAACCGTCAGTTAGTAACAAACGCTTCTCATTCTTTCATTCACCATTGCACTCGTCTGTATGATTTGTTTAATGGTCTTCTTTACTCGCAATTTGCCAGTTAATGATGATACTTCTTGTTGGATATACTCTACATACACCAACATTTATCCTTTTAGTCTGCTGACACTGGCAAGGCTTTTCACACTCGCTCTGAAATCTCTGGTCTCCCATCCCTCACCGCTGTTTGCAGTGCTCAGGTGTCGCAGTGACTCGTAATACCAGAGAGAGGGTTCATTTAGGGGACCCCCGGTCTCTCTCTTCCACGCGTTATTCCTTCCCCTAACTTGAGCAAAAGGGCCTGCAGTGCTCTGGTCCCTCTTTGAATCTTGGCCAAATGCTACTGCTTTTGAATGGTGTGTGTGTGTGTGTGTGTGTATCCACTTTCCAGTGAGTTAAATTCAAGACGATATCTGCCGTTATGACTTCAAATAGGTCGACAGTTAAATAGATAACCTATATAGCCACAATAGGGGATTATTAACAGACCGACAACGACCAAAGGAAAGGTGAAACACCCTATCACACTTGCCTGAGGTTAACAGACTGCGTTTTGTAATTCATCATCCTATCTGCCGCACGGCTCACCACCTGACTAAAGACTTCCAAGTATTGTGTGTCTCGCTGGAGCGCCGAGGCTTTCTCTCGACCCCGTACGTAATTCTATATTCACTTTGGCATTGTCGAGTGGCCCGTGTTGTGTGGTTGCGGAAAGGAAGTTTGGGGGTGCTCTGGTGACTGTGGAGGCTTGGTGGTAGTTGTGGTTATTGTGTGGCATTTCCACGTTATCTATAATGATGGTTGGTTTTGTGTAATGGTCGTTCAGTGGTGGCGACTGCGTGATGACCTTTTCCTGAGGGTGTCTGGTATGTGTTGGTTGCTTTATTGTGGTATGCTCCTGGCTCGTTACGTCTGTGTTTAGTTATGACCATTGCGTGGTAGCAGCTGTGTGGTTCTTAAGCTGTAGATTTTGAATGGTTGTTAGTGAATCGTGACGGTGTATTATGGATAAATGAATGATACGTAATGATATGATAAAGCAAAGAGAAAACGGTATGATTGTTCACCACAGGAATTCGATGCTTCTTCATCAAGCCTCATTCATTTTTTTGCAGTTGAATTCAATAATAATTTTACTGCTTCCGGATATATATATATATATATATATATATATATATATATATATATGTGAAGTACCTACTTTGCATTTTTTCATCATTTCTTCAGGACCTTCATGCGATATTTTCTCCACAGTAACTCCCCATCGTGTGATTCCGTTATGCAACTTAGTCCGATTCATAAACAATGAATATATGGTTTCTCCTCTTTAAAGTTTTGATGTCAAATGATATACGTTGGCTGTCTTCTCCCACATCTAATTACTGTCTTACTGATAGGGGACGAGACTGCAACTGTCTTATTTACTGCAATAAAAACCGGATTTGCTATTCCCTTCAGTTGCAAGTACGCCAGTTCTCCACCGCTGTATAAACAGCTTTAAATTTTCATATCGGTGGTGCATATCAGTAAAACAATACAACTTAGTGAAGAATGAAACACATTCCTGTCCCTGTTTCATACCAGGTCGTATTTCCATACAGGTGTGAGCTCGTGGCAAGGCTACCATTGTCGTGACTCGTTAAAGAAGACACTAAATAGATGTTTTTAACCGTCTTGCGTGACGACTGCAAACGACAGTAGATATCACCCACGAAGGGACTGTACTTTTGTCGTGGTTGCGACCCTTCTGCAGGAAAGTGGTTGCCCTGTGTGTTCCTGCGTTTATGTGCTTATGACTGTGGTGTCTATGAAGTGGTACTGTGTTAGTAGTTGTTAATGTACTGCATACGTTCCATGGCTAGTAAGTGGTGGTGGCAGCTGCGTGGTTTGCAGTTTTTGCACGCTAGAGATTGCTCGGTTAATGCTATGAAAGGTTTTCAGAATGTTATTGCACACTGCAATGTTAGTTTTGCAGTAGTTGGAGCATAAAGGTTTCTATATAGTGGCAGCTCAGTATACTGGAGTTGTGCAGTAAATACTGTTGGCTCAGTTTTGCAAAGGGTGATTTCGGCCTTTTGTTATGATGTTTAGACAGCGCTTTATAGTGTGATAGATGTCGGTGTGGTTGTTAACGTAATGGTGATGAAACACCTACAACACGACCGGACCATGTACACCACCGCCCACCTCGCCACTGAACACGCGTGCGGCATTAATATCCCACGTACCCAGACCAATGTCACACTCACAAAAGCTATCAGTTGCCACGTGCCCTCGTTTTGTGGGATAGTTGTGTTGTGTTGGTGGCGGTTGTACGATTGTTGTCGTGTGTGTGTGTGTGTGTGTGTGTGTGTGTGTGTGTGTGGCAGTTGTGGAGGAATTCTTTGTTGACAAGGTGAGATGATTAGTATGCTTTTTTTTTTGTAGTAATTACGGAGTAGTTGTTACGTCTATAACACCTGTGGTCTAGTAGGGAAATGTGTGATGGTTGTTGGATTACAACGCTTGTGGCGACAGTTTGCATGACATCAGACGATGAGGAAAGATCAGTCTTTGCTTACCCCACAACGCTCCACGGTGTTGACAGAAATCTGTTTATTTGTACGGGCAACCATCTTGATGTTCCTTGCTGGGCATATAACCCAAATAAGTATCTGTTCTGAGGAGTATTACGTATAAGTATATGTGTGTGTAACCCAAACAGATCCTGTCATGGTATTTGGCCATAACGTGCCTATAATGAAGGTAGTTTAAGAAACTATCTTACTCCATATCACTATATACACAAGTTAGGAACTTTAAGACATCCCTAAGTACATAAATATATATATATCAGCTAAGAACAAACACGCTACCTATTTTGATTCTCCCATATTGTATTTCAGTCTCGCAATCAGGATCGATGGAATATGAATCCCACAGATTCTTATATAGCACTGAATGTCACATTTCGGTATCTCTTTTAGAGGCTCTGGAACATGCATATATCCTCTACAGTATGCGAACAGTGGGTGTGTTGGTTGATAGATGAACTGTAATATACCTCAATTTACGTACTTTCAACATTTGGTGTTTTGCCATGAAGAGAAATTTCCTATTCCGAAACGCGATCGCTGGATATAATTTCTTGTCCGAGGCTAATTCATGCGTCGGATTGTCCCCTCTGTGATAAGGAACGATAAATAACACTGTAATGGGTGTGTGTGTGTGTGTGTGTGAGGTCACCACACAGTCGAGAAAAGATTGACTGTTACAAATAATGTTTGGTAGTTATTTGGAGGTGTCCGTAATGTGACTCCTACTCCTTACGTAGAGGTGCGTAGATAATCGGAACTTCTGCACGTGCTAAAAAACAGTTGATTGAGGAAATCTTATCAGGAACTGGGCTAAAAGTCATTACGCTGTTCTGAAAACTGTAGACATATCTTCCTTGCGTATTACGTAAGCCATTTTTCTAGAGCGTCAGGACATCTGGGGGAACTGCCGCGTTACGGGACACATAACAACAGAAACATAATCTCGCTGTCCCATTCAATTTCGGGCCGTTCGAGGAGCTCCTGCTCGAATGAATCTCTCAAATGGCTTCCACAAGGATTTCTTGCTTATCCTGCAGGGTCAAAACCTTCCTTAATAGTATCTTTTGTGGGTTTACATACCGTAATACTTCTTTTCCCTCGTTCTATATTCCATCGTATCCCAAATCAGAGCTGAATCTATGGTTCATATTGATGTATCAACTCAAAATTGAGGTCAGTCTTACTCGTATTCTTGTGTGGATCTCTTAAGGCGGGGAACGACTATATGGTAGTCAGCAATACATCGGAAGATGACTCCCATTGTAGTCTTGAGATGAACAGAAGGACTTAATGGCATGACAAGATTACGAGAAGGAATTCTGCACCTGCCAACGACAATGCAAATTCTATAGAGTCCTCTGTTTTCACGAAACACCGGCGAATGTTTCTGCGGCGATGCTATTTTCAATTTTTGTCTTCTATGTCTTTGTGGGGTGGGTTATACTGTCAGTGGCAAGATGGCGTAGAATATTTACGTTATGCTTCATCACTTCTGAAACTTTATGCATACACTGATTTCTCTGCTTCCTTGTGGTTGGTTTGGAAACCCCAATACAGTGATCATGAAATGGTGAACAATGAGAACCATCCTCCCAAATTTTTAGCTTAGCAGCCTATAGGCAGGAGACCTCGTGAGCTCTGAAATGAATCTGAGAAAATGAATAACGAAACCAAATTGGCATTCTTCGTTTGAAGAAGAGGCTATTCCGAGATCGGCCAGTGTGAGTGGGGGTCTTCTTTCGAGGAACGACGCGTGCCTTGCCTCTAGCGTCTTCCTCCTGCAGGATAAGGAGAAAAATGAGGTGCATATCGATTTCTCATGATCCTCCCATCATTCTCATGTATTTCTCATTATACGTCGTTCGCAGCACTTCATCTGTTTTCTTTTGAGCTACAATGGGCTGAAAAGGGTGCATGCTGTATAGACAAACTGGGAGGGTGTATTCCACTCGTATGGTATGGACTGTCGAGTGTAAAATGTGAGGGATTACACATATCAAAGGCTTGGCATTAGTTGTTGATTGGTGGTTGCAGTGTTATATGTCATGAGTCGTGTTCATCATGGCCTCTCTCTCTCTCTCTCTAAGCAGAAAGAATTCATGATGTCATACGAGCACGGGGGAATAAAACCCTAAATCTCCTGATGTTGATTTATGTCCAAGAATCACTAGCTATGAAAGAACGTGAAATAAGATTTCTACACTATTGCGAGGACATGATTCGGCCAGCTTTGGCATACCTTGTTTTAGAAGCCAATACTGTTTACAGAGCGAGTGTTCTACCCATATTGGTTTCCACAGTAAATTCACAGGACAGATGGTTGATGAAATGACGTAGTATTTCAACAATCACCACAATTTGTCGCTGGAAAGCAACAAGCTTTGGTCTGTTAGCGGTCTGGCAATATTTGAAAGTGCCACCCCCTTTTTTAAACATATGTACTATGTTGTTATGAGCGTTTGGTCACGCGTCATACGCTTTAGTTCCTCTCGTACAATTTGCATGCCGGTGATTATGTGTGTGTCGGTGGTTGGCCAGAGGTTATTGTGTTTTGTGTGGCGGCTGTGAGTCAGGTGAGGTTATTGTGTTTTGCTAGTCGTGTGGCTAGTGAGTCAGTCAGGTGAGTTTACTGCGTGATGGTGACTCAGTATGGCAGGGTTTTTCATCCCCTAAGCCACGGCCCAACGGGACTGCCCGGGCCCGTTAGAGGCTTTGTATATGGCCGTCTTCATCGTAAATCTTTGGACTCCTTGTATGATGGTGACTCAGTCTGAGAAGCTGCTGCGAGCTGGTTGTCGTGTGACGGTTATTATGATGTTGTGTGTGTTGCAGAGCGTGTTGTGGCAGTTACTGCGTGGTTGTGTTGTTGGTGTACGAATCTTGTGTTGCTACAAAAGGATGTTGGACGGTGTTTCCGGAGATTCGGAGATAGTTATTTTATGGTAACTGTTATGGCAGGAGACAGACAGTCATCGGTTTAAGATTGTACAGTTGACTGTTATGACAGTTCTTGAGTGACTGTTGCTGTGTAATTACCTGTTCGTACTCTATGGGGAGGCAAGTCTATACTCGAGCGCATACGAGTGTTGTACGTTCAGTTGTGCGATAGTTGAGAAGCTATGATTGCCGTAAAATGATAGCTGGTGTGAGGATGAGGTTATCAAGTGAGCGCCGTTATGGATGACATGAAGTGATTCTTCTCTGGTGTTTCTTTTAGTGTCGTAATGACTGCGTAGCAGCAGTTGCTGTATGGTGTCTTGAGAGGCGCAGACTCATCTGGTGAAGGGGTCCTGACTTCCTATAATGGCTATGGTTCTAGAGTTATGGTACAGAGATTGTTACGGAGCACTGCTACTGTTAGTAGTAGTTTTCTATCAATAACTATGTTGTATGTAGAGTGCGAACGTTGGCGTGTGGTGGTTGCTAAGCTGTGGCGTTTTCATTAGTGGTTTAGTGCACGATTTTTGAAGGTTTATCAATAATAAACCCAAGGCCGTCTGCAAGAGTCTGCAAGAATTTCTCCATTTCGTATTCTACTCTATAATGCCTCAAGCGGCATTAAATCAAAATAAGTGTCCAGTTTACTGGATTTATGTTAAGGCAAAGTCTTTAACAATATCTTGTATATCATTTCCCTAAAATGCATCAGGCAAAGTTATTGCCGTGAAAGGGCTTTATCATGGTATTCTCCAGTGCACATTGCTCTGAGATTCGACCCCTGTGCCATTCATACTAGCTACATCCCCGGCAATACTAGTTCATATCATCTTTCGCAAAATGACATACGAGTGATCTAGTCCACACTTGCTGTAATGTATTGTTCGGGTCGAAGACGAGAAGATAAATCTTTATCCTAATCGGCACATTGGAATGAGATCTACGTTTCTCTCTTCTGAATTCCGGGGTAGCTCGAATCACAGAGTGTGAATGGTCAGCTTCCTCACCGCTCAGATCGATGGTATCAAATGTGAAATGTGAATGAAGCAGCGTTAGTTCACATTGTCTCAGTGCTTCACATTCTCTCGGTGGAAACCAACAGCACAACCTGGGTCTTACCCCTTCCAGAGGAATATGAACTGGATCAAAGATATATCTGCTGAGCGTTTCTTTTGTTTTTGGGATGGAATTCGATAAAATCTTTGACTACTCAACGCTCCGTTATGCGCACAAATAGACCACGTTACATGCAGCTGCAAGAATTGTAGATTAATTGTTGAAAATCAACCAACTCTGTTCTCGTCTGTTGACTGAGTTTGGCTGTACGGTCCACTGAGTCTGTACCTCTGTGTGGTCATGAACTAACTTCGCAAATTGTGTGGCAATGTGATGTGGCTGGAGTTGTGTGGTAGCTACAGTGTGGTGGTGGTTGTACAATATCAGGCATTTACGATGTTATGATACGGTGTGTGGTTTGCTTAGTGGTCTTTTTTTGGGGTTTTGGCAATTGTGTGGCAAATGAGGTGGTTTGCTAGGTGTTTGTTATAGTGCTATATGCTTGGTTTGAATGGCGATCGCTGCGTCAAACGACGACTGTTGTTGCGTGGTGATCTGTGATGGATAATTTAAATGTGTGGGCTCTACGCTTTTAGCTACCAGGGATGGCTAGAGTAGATTGGGTTTCTCGTGAATGATAAGTTTAACAGCGACGGCTTCTCTCGTCCCCGTTTGCAGTTTCGAAATGACCACCGCTTCATTACTGCGTTGATGGCTGATGCTTTGCTCGTTAGTTCTTAACGTTGTTTACATGACAGCTGCGTGATATGCAGAGGCATCTGCAGGAAGACTTCCGTCGATCGTGTACCCAATAATTCTTTTTCTCCCCAAAACGGTTAGAAGCAGTCGTCTCCCTTGTGTTGCTTGACTCCTCCTATGCGTCACAGAACAACGGAATACTTGCCTGATTCTTAGAAAAAAGAAAAATAGAATCAACGTATTCAACAGTTCTTTGCACACACACACACACACACACACACACACATATATATATATATATATATATATATATATATATATATATATATATATATATATATAAAACGCTGTGTTTTTTACCCTTAACAACCTTCCGTCATGAGATTCTTGCAGGTAAAATCCATGAGAATTCCTCCATGACACGTGCAACGCACAAATTTGGATTCATTCTGAGACACACTAGTAGTAGCTGGCCGCGCAGTCGTGGAGAAAGGGAATCGTACAAAATTGTCGGGAGTTAAATGGAACGAACTGCTGACTCTGTCGTGTTTTTTTCCATCCAAGGTTCATCGATGGCACAAGCAATGATGATAAACCTCGTATCATTCATTACAAATCGGATTTCCTTCATTTTCGACAGTGGTGCTCCATGGAATCCACTGGGGACATGGTTATTGATTCTGAATTACCAAGTACAAATTCGTGTGTCTGGAACGGGCTGGTCATGATGAAGTGCTTATATTTCTAATATTGTTTTGAGAAAGATTAGCGTTTCTGTGCCACGCCTAAAGGAAAAGAAATTAGATACTTTTAACATACTACGCAGTTCCGTGAACTGAAGAAAAGTTGTTAATAACACGGCATAAAATTCTGGGGAAGTATGACTTCTGAGCCGACATAAACAATCCCTTGGTCTGTTCTTAGCTTACGTCACTGGCAGAGTTTAAAAATATATGATCTTATGCGTAGTTATTAATCTTATTTCAACGAGCGTGTGGCTTTTGCTGGGTAGATTTTCCATTGTGTGTGTGTGTGTGTGTGTGGTGATGATGGTGGATTCGTACTTATTGTTCAGAGCTGGTTGTTGTGATGGTTGTTATACGATGGTACTTGTGTGGTGATTCTGTTGGGCTGGATGCTTCATATAGCTGTTATGAGCTCACGCAATCGCCCTGTTGGTTGTTAAGGTTATATGTTTCTTGTATGGTGATTGTGCTGTAATGATTGTGAAGGGAATAGACTATGGATAGAAATTCTTTTTCGTTTCTCTCCAATTAATTTTGTCACCATTATAAGTCGCTTGTGGTATGGTGACGTCTGCATTGTGCTGGACACGTGAGGGATTTCACCACTCCACGTAAAAGGAAGTTTTGAATTCCCTACAATATTTCAGACTTCATCTTCTGACATTAAGGTAATTATCAAGTCTATAGCATAAGGAAAAAAATAATAGCATTTTCTTGGGCATATTATACGCAAGTCTTGCATCTGACGGTCTTCCCTCGTGGTGTGGTTATCTTAGATGAAGTTGCCTCAAGGACTTGCGCTGCAAGTTGCAACTTTGGCAAGATCCCTGCCTGATAACGCATTTTGCGAAGTTGCAGAAGAAGAAGAAGAAGTAGCAGCGCCACATCCTGTACTTTCCTCCCACTCTTCATTCTTTCGTTGTAAGAGGCAATTTTATAAGGAATTATAACCCCCACCTCCCACCTTGCATACGAGGGACAGAGATCGAAGATTTTAAATATCACATTCTCGGGTATGCGAATGGCTGGGTGTCACACCACAGCCATTATGCTACAATGCACTCCCACTACACTTCGGGTCACGGGTACGTGAGGGTAGCTCAAGACAGAAGAGGTTTAAATGCAGTTCATACGTGTGTGTGTGTGTGTGGGTTGGTGTGTGTGTGGGTATGTACAATTGGAGGAGAGTGTTGTACGTGTGTACAAGATAATGAGTGTCGTCTAAACATTCACGGAGAGCTCATGCGTTCAGTTCACCCCCTCCCCTCTCAAATTGTTGACTGTTCCTTTTACAATTAACAGTGACCACGTCGAATTCATTCGTGGGCCGTGTGGACGTCAGATAGAGAATTAAGGTAATCGGATACTGACGCAGAATTATGTTCCGAACATCTGGTGGTGTTCGTGATCTACACTTCCGAACAGCTGTTATTACATTGTACCTGTCAAGGACATATGACGCTCAGGCCTGGCCTTCTCTCTCTCTCTCTCTCTCTCTCTCTCTCTCTCTGTAAATGTTGTGTGTTGGGGATGAGAAACTGCAGTACTTATGGCTGCTCAAGCTTCTCTCTCAGTGTGGGATGGGTCGTAGAGCCATAAAAAAAGAGCAATCTGTAATCCTGTTATACTTGCAGTCTTGTCGTGCCCTCAAAACCGACATTAAGTGAATTCTTTTCAGCAGTATTTTGTAAATGATATCGCATTTTGCCATTTCCTCCTTTCTGTAAATTGCTTTTAGCCACCATGGTGAATTAGCGGTCTAGCTGTAATTGGTGGTTTGAGTTTTATATACGTATATATATATATATATATATATATATATATATATATATATATATATATATATATATACACATGTCCTTTGTAGGAAGCGTCTGTAATGGCGCGTGACGAAGGAAAAGGGAAAATCAAATTTAACTCCACCACACCAATTCATATCCAAGGATGTTATTTCACTGCAGTATTCGCCCGGTTGTTACTGGCTATAACCAAACAGTGCGGTGGCTCTGCGTGTCAACTGCAGTGAGATGACCGCTGACTGGTGGTGAATTGCTGGTAAACAATACTTGATACGCAGCTTATGTCGGCAGAAAACCCAGAGCTCAGAGCAATTTACTCCCGTTTCACATCTAATTTTTCGAGGTCTGTCACAGGTTAAGAGATGATTTGACCTCCATAAGTCAGCTCAGAGGGAGAATACCTTGTTCTGTATCAACATTTCCTCACACACACACACACACACACACACTCCCCATAGCATATGTGGTGAAATCATATTCGTTATAAACACGCGATTCTCAGCCTCCAGCTATTTTCGTCATCCAGTCACAGTCGAAGTTATATGAATTACCCTCAGTTTATGCTGACGTAGAGCATTCTTTTCTGTCATTATTCTTGTATTTCGTCTGATTGCCCTACTGTTCCTTATGATTTACTCTCGTCTGCTTCTTACTCATAGCTGTATCTCATTCTTCAGCTCCCATTTCTTCCCTCGTAGTGAATTTCTAGTTCTGCTTTATCGCGTTTAGTCATGATATGCATATAGTTAGTGGTATTAGTTATAACTGTATTTTTCTGGGTAAGATTAATATCAGTATGTAATGACTGTCAAACCAAAGTCTGTGTCACACGTTCAATATATATATATATATATATATATATATATATATATATATATATATATATATATATATATATATATATA
>JAYMFT010082577.1:0-14248 GCA_038088735.1 Panulirus argus | reverse complement strand
TTGTATACTAGCGTGATTAACAATGATTCCCTTTAACTTTCATTTTTCTTCTTTTAGATATTGATGGAAAGTGTCCCTTCTCTGGTGGACATGAGGAGCAATAGGTTGCTGTTTTAGATAACTGTAAGAAAATGGTAGACGGGGATCGTCTTTCAAGATTTAATGAAGGAGGTTACGAGTTGCAGTGTTTAAGTGAGGAATAAACGGATAGGTGAGACTTGATTCCCTCTGGGTTAATTGACATCAGGGGCGAAGATAGATACACAGATAGATGGAAAGGTAATTAGTTAGCTAGGTTGATCGATACAGACAGGAAAGACTTATATATTAAAACGTATAGAGATAAATCGATTAATCAAGACTAAGATACAGAGATAAACAGACCAAATTATTCGTACAGAGAAGATGACAATACAGTGTTGAAGGATTAACGAAAACAAGTGCACCAAAATCCCAAAAAGAATCCCTTCCAACAAGCACCCAGCCTAACACCGGAAGGAATAGATTTGGGTCACCTGGTCTTCCGATCTTGTTCCTCACCTTTCTGATTCTATTTGGTCCACCAGCATCTTATCATTAATCGGCAGTTACTACTTAAACACTAACCTAACACCATATTACACGTCAGACTCACTACTGGCTATTACGACTGGCTGAGGAGGCAGAGTGCAAGCTTTCTTCTGTTTTTCCTCGAATGTCTTTTAGAGCGAATACCGAGCAAGTCTAGCGGTGAGGGCGGTGTGTGTGTGTGTGTGTGTGTGTGTATGTGTGTGTGTCTGTGTGTGTGTCTGTGTGTGCGTGTGAGTTGGCCACTGTCCAACTGTGGTGGCTTCTTGTGGTGTCGTCTGAGAGAAGGAGTTAACGGAAGTCAATGTTTATAAGTTTATTTATGTCTCTGTTATCAAGACTCCTTACCTGGCGCACGAAAGATATGAATGAACTTTTAATTTACGTATCACTTATTGCTGTAAGTAACCTCATCCTCTGACTTTCAAAGTATGTTCAATATATCCCTTTCATGTTATCGACGAATGTAAATCAATATAAGAAATGAAAGTTTTTAAGAATATGAATCTGACCGTAGACTATATGGGTCTAAAACTATGGGAAATAAATAGATAGAGTTGTTGGTATGGGTGCGCGATGCCCTATAGATACAGAGGGAAGGTAAAGCCGCCTGTGGCCAATAGGCGATGCTGTATGGCACGGTACGGAGACTGTGATTGGCCAGCTGGGCAGGTCCAGTCAGCCAGCCAGGGAAGCCAACCTAGGCTTGGGGGAAAGGGTGTGCGCCTCGACATGGCAATAGTGTCCCGGCGATAATATGCCTCCATTTGCATACAAGTGCTCTTTCTCTCTCTCTGTGCTTGTACGGAAGGTCCAGCTTGCGTGAGATTACATTCGTTGCGTAAGAAATGAAGACAGAGTGATAGCTGGCCATTGAATGATATTTTTGATAGGATAAAAACCATATACATATATATATATATATATATATATATATATATATATATTCCTCTGATTTTGTTGTGATGTTTGCAACGTTTGGAAGGAGTCTATTCCTGTAGGACCTCAATGCAGTAGTAGTGCCGAACTGCAACCCGGGGACGAGGGATATCAGGCGGAAGGTGTACAGGAGATGGGCAGATTTTGGGAGTCTAGATGGTCCATGACGAGGTTGTCTGCAGTCTTAACTTTGAATTTGGTAGAAATGGGATAGTAAAGAAGGTGACACTTCCCCACTCACCTCCCCTTCCGGATCAACTGCTGTCGAAAAAAAAAAAGAGAGATGAAAAGAAACGCCTTGGGTGCCTTATGGAATGTAGGAGGTAGGCAGAAGGTATCGACAGGGAAGGAGGGAAAAGATGATGTCAGGGGAGGAAGATGGAAGGCTATAGTTATAGGGATGGGGGATGGAAAGATCCAGGGGAAAAGGAACGAGAAAGGCGTAATGGTAAGGAGAGAGAATGATACTAATGATCGAATGGAAGAAGAGGGACGTAGTGATGGTGATGATGGATGGAAGATGTAATGATGGAAGGAAGGGAAGATGTAAGGAGAAATCTGATGGTATACCAATAAGGAGGGACAGAAGATGTAGTCCTAACCAGGAGGGAAGGTAAAATATACTGGGAGGGAGGGAAGGACGCTAATGGTAGAGTTGAAGGAGTGGGGTTGGAAGATATAGTAAGAATAGGAAAAAAAAAAAGGACTATTTGAGACGTCTGGTGGAGATGAGGAGCAGATGAGTAGCGCCTTGTATGGGGAATCTTAGTGAGGCAACTGCGTAGGGAACATATGGGCAGGAAGGGTTAATAAATGCTGCTCTCCTCGGCTTAATTAAAACATCATCGTCCGGTCGCTAATTAGACTGTTTGTTTTTATCGGGCACTCGCATAACGAGGGAGTTCGTTTGATTGTTTGTTGGTGTTTCGTGTGTGGCTACCGCTGGCCTCCGAGAAAAAGGAGTCAGAGCCCAGCACCTTCCCTGGCGACGCCTTGAATCTCTATCATCCTCAGTACTGACGAAGCTGAGAGGGGATGAGGGAGAGGGGGGGATGATTTCCTCACAACAGTCGTATGATATTAAGGCTATGTATGGCATCCGTTAAGGGCAGAGCTTGAAAAATGTATGCAATTAAGGGCGTCGCTTCATGTATATGGAATTATAGGCCTCCCTTCGAACATATGGAATGAGGGTTTTTGTTCGAATACTTGAAACTAAAGGATTAGATACAAGAACATCTCTTCTATCATATGGTATTAAGAGCATCATTTCGAGTGTATGGAATCCATGAGTTTGTTTTGAATCTACAGAATTAGGTATTTAGATTAAAATATATATATATATATATTTATATATATAATGAACAAATGCAAAACACACAATGGGTGACCTTCAAAACACAGAGAGTTCAGCCCCAGCCCATGACGAAGGCAAATCCCACTTGTTTTACTTTCAATGATTTCAGAGGTTAATGGTTCATATCGCGGACCACAGTGGAGTCACTCGGGCGGGCCTGATCTGGTCTGGTCTGGTCTGGTCTGGTCTGGTCTGCAGGTGGCCTAACCCATGGGAAAGGCCACAGTGAGACTTCTCATTCATACTATACCTACCCGGCCGTGTCAAAGGTGGCGGAGTACTCATAAGACATGATATGGCGCTCTTCTGAATAACGGCTCTCGTCTCGATCGTTCTTTCCTCTTCTCTCTCTCTCTCTCTCTCTCTCTCTCTCTCTCTCTATCAGTTCCTCCTTTACTCCCTAGCTCTCAATCCCTCCCTTTCCCCAACTCTAAACCCCTCTCTCCTCCTTACTCAAAACCTCCTTCTCTCTCCCCCTCTCTCTCTCTGTCTCACTCACTCACTCTCAGCCTCTCCCCTCCCTACCTCTCACCAAACGCACCTTGTGGAGTCACACTCCGTTGAGTTCGCTCCACAATTATGTTACTTTGAATCCCCTGTGGTATTTGACTGCTGAAGCCAATCGAGGGGTTTCTTTGTTTTCGGGAAAAAAAAAAATAAAAGATGAATAAGAAACGTTTACACCACTTTATATTCATGATCATTACACCTATTATTACTTAATCTTTATATTAGTATTCTGTAGAGGAGCGACCATTATTTTCAACGCCCGCTCATGAGGCAAAAGTAAAAAAAAAAAAAGATTACGCGTGTTTTATTGTTCCTGGATTCCTGCCATTACCTTATTATTTTCTACTTTTATTGGTTCAATGTGATGGGTGGAATAAGGCTCTTCCGCTTTGGGCTTCAGTAAGGTTATTCGCTATGATAATTCGGTCGTTGATATCATCGTATCCAGTACTTACCTGGGCTGATTGCCTTCATCCTAATGAGATTTATCACATCCTGGGAAAAATAATACGAGGGCGTTCACAGAGGGAGGGAAGGGAGGGAGGGATGAGTGAGAGATGAAGAGGGAATACGAACGGAAGAAAGTGACTGCAACGCATAACGAGGAGAAGTGATGACTAAAAGTGGAGGAAGATTAAACGAGATGCTGTGAACACGATTATGGAGGATATCCCAAGTAATACATGTTCTGCGGCATCACACCAACATTAATTAAAGTAAGAACGAAAGCATCAATAGACTGCTCTACGGCAAAACAGTTGATACAGCGGCATCTACAGAAGCAATGGCAAGAACAGCAATAGCATGAGTAGCTTCCCTTAAAACAGCACAGGTGACACATAAGCAACGACAACAGCTGCAAAAAGCAACAGCACCTTGACCGGCTCCAATAGCCAGTCCTCCTTAAAACAGCAACTTCGTTGACAAAAGCATCAACGCCAGTGGCTCTTCCACAGAACAGCAGGGTTCCTACAGCAGCAAGTACAGCACAGCAGCAGCAGTGGTACGTTTGTCCATGGTTTTGTGTGGAGAAGAAACTATTGGCGTTTTGCGAGGGACTTGCCGTCATTTGTCCACTCAGCATTCCATCACGGCCACCAAACACCCAGATCCATCTAGTTCACCAATAGCTCAATAAAGCCGGGACAAAGAGAGGCTAAGAGAGAAAAAGTGGGAAGGCGAGAGAGGAAGAAAGAGTGGGAGAAAGAGAGAGAGAGAGAGAGAGAGAGAGAGAGAGAGAGAGGGAGAGAAATGAGGACGGACAGACACAGAGAAAAAGACGAGATGAAGTAGAAGATACTCCATGATAAAGCCATAAGCAAAAGCACCCAGTTGATAAGCATTAAGGAAATTATAGAATGATAAAGACCTGAGCCAGGAACCATACCTCTGGACCTGAGTCTAAAGAGAACCATAACACCCGAACGAGTAATAAGACTTTACAGACATCCAGTTACTTCCTGTCTCCACATTTGACAGCAACGACGGGAGTCTTACCCCTCCCAAGTCCGTGGTACCCTCCTTCTGAAGGAACCAGCTCTCCTAGGGGCGTGGCTTCCTTCTTACGAGGGTGCTAGCCCTCCCAAGCCTATGGCACACACTCCCTTATTGGAAGCACTAGGTCTCCCATGTCTGTGGTGCCTCCCTCCTCATGAGAGCGCTAGCCGTCTTAGGTCCGTGGCACCCTCCTCATATAGATCAATCACAGCTTCTCTCCCTCACCTCCGTAGCCCCTCCCAAAATCAGAACTCCCCCCAATAACCCAGCAGCAGTGAAATGGAAAGGAAAACAGCAACTCCCAGGGAGAAGGGGGGAAGTGTTGAAGCGGGTCGGTGTATATAGCCTCTGGGAAGGTTCTCTTTCGTCTGTTTATTCCCCAAGTAATATTTTTAATGGTCTTTGTCTCCGCCTGGTTGTCTGTCTGCTCTCTGTCAGGATATTGTGCCTTTTTCCTCCACCATATCTTTTATTTTTCATTCAGTATTTCTAGTTTCTACAATACGGTCTCCATGGATTCATGAATTATTCTCTTTAGTTTACCTATTAGATTTCAGGGCTGTCGGGAAATTCCTTTATGTTTTATAGATATTACTTATTACAAACGTAGCATATATGCAGCATCAATTTAATGTTCTTAAGAACACATTGAGGCTTCCTTACTAATTCGTGCATTATTATTATCAATATCATTATTATCATTATTATTATTATTATTATTATTATTATTATAATTATTATTATTATCATTATCATTATCAACATTTTCGTTATTATTATTATTATTAGTAGTAGTAGTAGTAGTAGTATTATCATTATTATTATTATTGTTATTATAATTATAATTATTATTATCATTATCATTATTATTATTCTTACTATTATTAGTATCATCATTATTATCATTGTCATCATTATCATTTTCATTATTATCATTATTATTATTATTATTATTATTATTATTATTATTATTATTATAATTATGATTAACATTATCATTATTATTAGTGTCATTAGTATTACAATCATTATCATTATCAATATTATTGCTATTATCATTATAACCCCATTAACCCTGAAGCACAGCCTCTGGGCTGTGCTTGGAGTCAGAACTAGGGAAGCAATGCATTTCTTTCGAGCGAGTACCTTGACAGGAATGGCATCTTTTCCGTGTCCTGACGATGATATAAACTCGCCAGAAGATACTATTAAACATTGGCAAGTCCTCACAGAACGTCTGATGAACTAGCAAGTCATCCGCAAAAGGGCATGAACTCATAACGCCATCCCAGTGAACGAAAGAACCCTTAAAGAATGAAAGAAAACAAAGAGTGAAAGCAGCCTCAGAGAATGAAAGGAACCTTCGTGCCCCTGAGAGATAACGTGAGGCTTAAGAACAGATTCTATACACGAGAATATAAAACTTTAGCTGCTCTCTTGAAAGAGACCGTACGAGACTTTGAACCACGAGACTTCGAACCACCTGCTCCCAGACTGCAGCGTCTTGGGTCTCTGACTTCTACGGGAGATGGACTGCGCGAGGGTGGCGGCGACTATGGCGGCTACCACAGCGCTCCTGAAATACGCCAAGCATCAAAGACGGAGGCTAAAACTGTTTCCTTGTCGACGAGAGCCTCCAACACCCGCCTCCCCGACGTCGACTGATGGCACAGTCACTCTCTACCCTCCCTCCCTCCCTCCCTCCCTCTCTCCCTCCCTCCCTCCCTCCTTCTCTCCCTCCCCCAGCCCTACCACCAACACCCCAAACACACACCACCACCACCAACACCGCCGCCTCCTCCTCCACCACCGCCACCTCTTTCTTGGTCACAGCGGTGCTAGTGGTTGTAAAACAGTAGGGGAGGGGGAAGCAGTGAGGGTATAGTGATGGTGGCGTTAATGATAGTGAAGATGACGGGGGTGTTTGGCTTGGTCGAGATGTTGTTGATGGTGTTTGACTAAATGGTGATGGCGATAACGTGGGAGAGATGTAAGTGGCACGATGATAAGGGTAGTGAAGATGTTTGCTGATAGTAGTGATGATAGTGGTAGCGGTGGCGGTGGTGGTGGTGGTAGTGACAGTAAGGACGTGGTTGTAACGTTTGTTTGGCTAACAGCGACATAAAGTTTTGGTCCTGCGTGGCGTCAGGCCTGTTGATACGAGTACTGCATTTCTGGTTGTGATGGTGACGCAATTTGTTGTTGTTGTTTCTATGTTTTTCGTTGGCGATGGTGCTTCAGTTACTGGCGCCACGGCCTCTGTTGTGATTCTTACTCCTGCCCGAACCCTTGTCGCCGCTTCTGTTCTCTTGCAACGCAGCAATTGTTTATCCATCTGCTTCGAATACTCGTGTTGCAGCTCCCCCCTCCTCTCTTTGGGGTATGGCCAGACCTCTGGTGCTACCAATCCTTCTGCTGCTGCTGGTGGAAGAACGCTCCCACCGTCTCTCGTGAGTGCATTCACCTCTGCCGCTACTGACACCATTAGTACTGATGTCTTTGACTGCCATCGCGAGCAGCAAGATTCAGTATCATCTATCGTATTATCCTTTAGATTATGAGTAACACTATCATCTGGATCACTGCTGTCTCATACTTATATATTGCATAAACACAGCGGCTTAAGTAAAGCAATTTAACAAGGGCAAAAACTAGGAGCAGAGATAAAGACCACTTCAAGGGCTTAATATTTAAAAGAAATGATACATCAAAAGACAATAGCTACAGTACATAAAACACAAGTTATATGATACGATAAGACCTTTATTATTATTATCACTGGTATAATATATATATATATATATATATATATATATATATATATATATATATATATATATATATATATATATACACCTCCCATCTTTACCCTTCTGTTACCTCCCCTTCTTCTACACTATTCTTGATTCTCTTTTTCCTCCCCTACTTCCAGCTAGTACTCTTTCCTCCTCACTCCCTAGCTGACACTGTGTCTTCCCTCTCTTCAGTTGACATTCTTTCCTTCCCCTCTCTCCTGTTGGTATTCTTTCCTCCCCTCTCCCCATCTAATACACTTTTCTCCCATTACCAGTGACACTATATCCTCTTCTCTCCCCAGCTGGCACTGTCTCCTCCCCTCTCCCCACATACTACTACTTCTTCCTCTCTTCTCTTGTTACATCTTTTTATCTCCATCATTTTTCCCTTTGCCATCTACTCCACTCCTCTTTATTTCCTCTTACGTGGTGCCCCATCTAAGTAAGTAAATAAGCAAATGCCATCTCTCTCTCTCTCTCTCTCTCTCTCTCTTTCGAACCCACCCAGCCTCCCTCCTCGCGTGAATGAGAATGCCGTCAGTGAAACACACACACACACACACCGGCCAGCATCTCTTCAAGAGATTCTGACACCTTCATCGAATACAAATCCTCAAACAATACCCTGGCAGCAGAGCTTCTGCTTCTTCCTTCATGGTTCCTAATTAGAAGTTATTCCCTCGTTTTCAACCCGTCCTTATCCCTCGCTTTATAATCCCTCCATCTCTATAGATTAGGAATGCACGATTACTATGCTTCAGCGTATAACTTCGTCAGACCATCAAGTCTTCTGCTATATGTCCTTTCCCTGTACTGCCCTCCAGCAGATAACCACGTCATCGACCATCAGGTCTTCTGTTACCTGGCTTTCCCATAAACTTCTCAACCTCCTCCTCTAATAGACTTTACTCCTTCCTCCCCTTCCTGCTTATCCTCGAAAGTCTTCTTCCTTATCCTCGCACTCTCCATTTTCACCACCTTTATATCTTATTCCTCTTTATCCCGTTTCTACATCCGTCGCAGTTGGAGCAACCTATATCTCACAACTTCTTCTTCCATTCTCTTCTCTTTTCCTTCCCCCTCCACTTCTCTCACGATGGCGAAGTTTCCTCGACCTTCCTCCTCCTTCCCCTCCTCCTCCTCCTCCGTAGCCGGTGCGTGAGTGACGGAAACGCTAGACGGGTCATTCGTATCTGTCTCTCTCCCTCCATGCTCAGACGGGGGTCAACAAGAAAACTGTTTTTGTCCGCAACTCTTTGTGATCTGGATTCGTGTATATTTTTTTTTCTTTCTATTCCTTCTCCTCTCCTCCTCCTCCTCCTCCTTGATCATGTCGGTCTTCTTCTTCTTCGTCTGCGTGTGTGTGTGTGTGTGTGTGTGTGTGTGTCATCCTGGCTTTTGTTGGATGGTCTCTGAGCGGGACAAAGGAGTGCTAATGCTGTTGATTTGCACGTGGGGATAGGGTCCAAGGCTGGACTCGAGAGGGGTTTTTAGATTGTCTAAAGGAGGGAGGAGGAAGAGGAATGGGATGGGGGACCCATGACGAAATTGAATGAGGTGGGATTAGAGGAAAAAAAAATGATGGCAGAATAACAAAGACGGAACTGAAAGAAGTGAAGTCTTTGAATACAAAATATTGAAAGACATACATTGTAGAAAAAAAAAGAATGAAATAGTAATGGTACAGGATGGAAAGGCAACGGAATGGGACTCGTGAAGGAACTGGAGAGGAAAGAAAAAGAACTTAAGTGGCACAGACTCTTGCACCTGGAGGTGGAAGAGAGACGAATGGAATGGGATCCATAGTGAGAGATGCAGCCAAAGGAAGAGAAGACATACTGAGGGTTGGAGAGAGAGAGAGAGAGAGATGGAGGGAGGGGGAGTGAGTGAGATCTTTGGACAAGCCAGGATGGTGCAGGGTGCGGGGTAGTAGTGTGGACTCCCCGGGGTGTGTGTGTGTGTGTGAGGGCTCTTCTGGTCGATGGTAGAGCCCTCATACACCCTTATACACGGCAGTCGTGTTATTTCATCCTTCAACATACTCGCTTGTGAAAAAACAAATGCCTGAAGAGGATGTAGTCAACAGATCGCCAACACAAACATTGGGAATGGAATAAATGATAATGGGTATAGTTACGTTATAGATATAGACCTTGAATATATATATATATATATATATATATATATATATATATATATATATATTTATATAGTGATTAGCTGAGGTCAAAGGGTACCATAAGCAAAATTGATACCCACACCCAATACATAACCTTGAGAGGCACAAATCCATCCAATAAATCCAGTTCGTCTTCCCATTCAAACCCTTAAGAACAAAGGGAAAGAAAAGGTTTTAGGGGGGAAGCGTTGGCACTACGGATGGGGATAGAGGCTAGGACCACCATAGCCTTTAATGAAAAAAAAATAAAGGGGAACAACACTGATAGATAGACTCATTATTTGAGGTATCAGCAACAACAGACTCCTCCCCTGAAAGTTCCAGCCCCGGCCTGTGTTGAATAGCAGATGCAGAATTTAATTTAGATTTGGCCAAGTGGAAACGCCCCTTATCAGGAACCGTGTCGATTTTCTCAAAGGCCATTTCTCGGTCTCCCTGTTATACGTAGTTACTTTTAGTATTCTTTATGGATGGAGGGATTTCTTTGGCTGTGTGTGTGTGTGTGTGTGTGTGTCAGCGTCTGTGTCTACCTTAGTGTTTGTTGCTGTAAAACTCTATGTTGATCCTAATGTATTTCTTTTTTAATCTTATTCTTTTCTCTCTAATCTTAAACTTTTCCCTATTCTTTCCTGACTAATCTTAAACTTTTTCCTATTCTTCCTTCTCTTATCTTAAGTTTTTTCCTATCTTGCCTTCTTTAATCTTAAGTTTTCCCTTTTCTCCTTTTTCTAATCTTAAACTTTACCATATTCTATCCCCTCTTATCTTAAACCATTTTCTTAATCCACACTCTCTTACCTTAAACCTTTACTCATATTACCCCCTCTTATCTTAAATCTTTTCTTCTTGTTGAGTTTCTCATCTTAACCCTTTTCTTTTCTACCCTCCCTTATCCTAAACCTCTTCTTATTCTGCCTTCTCTTATCTTAAACATTTAGCTGAAATATTATCTTTGTTTTCATCTCCATGATTCTTCGGTTTCACTCTTTACGTACCTGATCGACCTGTTTACGACAGGAGACTCACTTATTCAACACCCTAATATTTTCTTAAGTCTGAGCGAGCATTTCTTCCTTTTCTTTCTGTTGATTACACTCTTAACTATTTTTGTATATTTTCTGACCTACACTTCCCCAATTTCCTCATCATAGGTACCCATGAGTATTCTCTCCAATTGTTCCCACCCCCTCTCTCTCTCTCTCTCTCTCTCCCTCGCCGTCTCACTCCCTCAACTCCCTCGCTGCTCCGCCGCCGCCATCCTTCTTGCTCCAGGCCCCACTGTCGTGACCTGGACATGTGTGATCAGCTGACCGACCGTTCTCCGGATCAGCCACTCGGCTGTCTTATGTCCTACACCGCGACTTCTCTCGTGCGATGATGGATCGTATCGGCCCATCCTGGTACGACTGTATCTTATTGGGGGATGGGGAAGGGGGGAGGGGAGGGGGGAGGGGAGGGGGGAACGGGGTGTGTGTGAGAGGGGGGGGGGGGAGGGGTGGCGCCTGCCCAGGGAGACGGGTTTTGGGGAGGGGATCAGTCTGGAAGGGAGAAGAGTGGGGAGGGAGGGGAGAGGGGGAATAAAGGGACGTGGTACCCCAGTGGAGAGGGTTAGGGAGAGGTTGGAGAGGCGATGGTTAATCAAGGAGATGCGAGTCCAAAGGAATCTCACCGGTGAGGGACTGAATGACCTTCCGGGGATGATGGAGAATGAGCAGGGTCATGAAGGATGGAGGACAGAGGGAAGTTTCCTACGGGAAACAACAGCAACGAAATTTTTTTATAAAAGCAGTAGCAGTAGTAACGCCAACAGACAAATCTGTCTGTATCAGTAAAATTTGCAGTAACACCAGTAGCGGGAGCAGATGCAGAAGAGGGAACATCAAAAGTAGTAGCAGCAGCCACTGCACCAGCAGTACCCATGGTAGCATAAGCAGCAGAGGAATGAAGAAAAAAGCAGGGGTCAGCGGCAGCAGCAGGAGGAGGAGGAGGAGGTGGAGCAGGAGGAGCAGAGGGTCTTGCGAGGGGGTCGTTTATAAGAGCAGTATTTAGTGGTTCGTCCGCGTCGTCACCCGACGATATTAATGGACCTTCAGGAACCCGTCACCGACATGATGAATGATTGCTTCACCCGACGTTATCGTAATGAAATAAAGATGTCCAATCATAAGATGCCAGGGGCCGGGAGGCGGAGCCCGAAGGACGCGGGAGACCCACGCCTGCCAGTCACCCCATTCCCCGCAATGCCGAGGGACCCCGGCCGCTGGGGATGAAATCCTTGAGACCGCGGGATGGGATGAGAAGTGTGAGGTGAGGAAAGAAGACGCTCCCAAGTGCAAGTTTGAATCCCGCGATCGGTACGGCTGTGAGAAACCTGAGAAGCTGTTTGCGAAAGAGTTTCTACTTCTGGGTTGTTGGAGACTTGCTGAAGACTTGCTGAAGAAGACCTTAAAGATCCTTTAGTGAGAAGGAGGACGTGCGTGAGAGTAAGTCATGGTGGTAGGAACTGTGAGGGGCTTGAGAACGATTCTAACTTCTGGATGACGAAGACTTGTTGACAAGAGGAGCATGTTTGCGATGAAATGGTTGCGCTTTTGAGAAGAGTGGGATTGGAGATGAAGACCTTAAAAGATAGAGGGTAGAGTGAGGCTTTTGTAGGAGCAAAAAGGGATCCTCCCGAAAGTAAATTTGAGTTTCCCAGTGGGCCAAGTTGCCTGCAGCGTGAAAAAATGTTTGCGAAAGAGTTCCAACTTCTGGGACTTTAGGATGGTGGAGATTTGCAGACAATACGAAGGTATTGCGAAAATAGCTGCAGTTTAACGATGGAATTCATTGGAGATACGAAGGAACTATAATGAAAAAAGAGGAAAGACATCAAGATTTGATTACCGTAAAGACTAGTGCCACAAGTAGGTGTGCTCGTTCAGCCATAAAGAAAGGAAAATCATCAACAGCAGCGGTAGCATAAAATTCAGCAGCCTCTGTAGCACGGTGAATCAACCATTTGCCATATTCAAAGAACCATACCGAAAACTCAGCAATTCCCATTCTAGATAGAAAAAAAAGGGGGTGAATATTATTTACTCAAGGTGGGGTTGTACGGTGACAAGATGAGGAGCGTCGAGAGAAGGGGGCTTTAGATCAAAGGAGAAAGAAAAGGCAAAAGAAAGTATGATAAATGAGGGTTGGAAGGGAAGGGGAGAGGACGAGAGGGTTGCAAGAAGATGAAACGCTGCGGCAGATTGTCGCTGACGAGTAATTTCTGTTTTAAAGTTTGAGGATTTTATGGCATCCCTTGGAGACCTTCTGCTTTATGTATATACCCATCTACAAGAGACGACTGTTTTGTTTTATCACGTATGTGATAGCGGATGTTCATCAGAAACTCAAAGATTATTGTGTTAAAAATAGAAAGATATATGGATAATTCAAAGAATAAAAACCTACAATCTGTCAATGAGACTAAGGAGAGCTTTTATCTTCTGTAGTACCTCATTGTTAGAAGTCACTATTTTGGTATTTATTTGAAGTTTTGGTACGTACCAAACGGGAACCAAATGCTGACGTCATACCTGTCAATACTGAGGGAGGTATCCATTCGTCTCTAACATTTACTTCTTGCTCACCAATTTTCTATGTGACATTATTCCCTATTAGAAGTCTCTTCAATATTAATATCTCGCAGGACTTGATTTCCTTATGAATTAGTTTGTTAATTCCAGCAGCTATTCACGGGCCATCTGCAGTAATATATATAGTGACATGACAACTTTTACTATCCCTAGCTAAGAGAGAGAAGGCCAGTGGCTTACGTGTCCATGGAGGAAGGATACGTCACTGTTACCTCACTGCTACGTATATTTTTCCCATGATTCCTCATTACGAAAAGAAGGATGAAAACTGTAGTTTATCTTGCCAGAGCATCTGGCAGAGGTAGCCATTGGAGTATATGATCTCACATATGGAAATATTCTTAAAATGCCTTCATCCTCACAACACAAGAAAAAGTAGACTATACATAAGTCCATAAGAAAAAGGTTTGTGACCAATGCGAATGTGGGAAATTTGGATTTTCTCGTTTTGCGATATAATTTACAACCTCCAAATACACACGGACATCTAAATGCAACCAAATACAATTATATTCAAACAGCAAAGGACCACTGGGGTCCTAACGAGGCTATTTGTGATGGTGTAGGATTTCAGAAAATCATTGATTCGTGTAGTAGAAGTAGAAAGACTTTTAGTTTTAAACACACACACACACACACACACACACACACACACATACACACAAACACACAGACATATAAAGCCGATGACATCATCATCAATATCTAGAAGACTGTAACCTACCCTCCATTTTTGTTTAATACCACAGTACTGGTTGATGTAGATATTTCAGTT
>JAYMFT010082566.1:0-14248 GCA_038088735.1 Panulirus argus | reverse complement strand
TGTGTGTGTGTTTGTGTGTGTGTGTGTGTATGTGTGTGTGTGTATATCTACATATAAAGCACAAGACAGGAGACGTATGTATATATTCACATCATTTTCCTTTACTTTACCAATTTTCCTATCCAGCAGTCGACTCTACGGACTAAAGTTCCATCCTCACACGATCTCATGTTTCATCCAGCCTTCCTGGAGCCGCCTGTATTGGGCATTTTTCCGAAGGTGATGTGTTTCCTATACCCTGGGCTCTGTTGATCTTCTCAAAGGGTTCTTCCTCTTTCTAAAGATGCAGATATATAAAGAAACAGTAGCCAGAGAGTTTTTCACCACATTGAACGAAGATGTCTATAGGCGGCAGAAGACAGCGAAGGAATTTGCAGTATTTAGTTCAGGTGGTTTCCCATATACAACTACAATGTCAATTTTAAGAGCTCCTTTTTTGTAAGATATATTATTTCCCACAGAAACCTGTTTGTAATCAATACTCGTTTTTCTTTTCCGAGAGTGTAAAGTGTGTGTTTATATATATGAGTCTACCTCCTGAATACTTCGTCACTTTTTTTTTGTATCAGATTAAAATTTATATATATGTATATATATACTTCATGTAATAGCCTTTAACAGAAGAGCCAACGTAGTTTTATATTCTCCCATCTGTATAGCACTTTCATGCGCAAAATAGATGGAGTGGCTGTCAAATTTCACTCGTTTTATGGCCCAGATAGCTGTCTTGTCTTTCTGCCCCACCCACTTACAGTAATGCTTTCAGTAATGTTTAAACCAGTATCAATTATATTCAGAGAATTAATAAACAATATCCAGAGATAACTATATACTTTCAAAGTAGAAAGTTAAACAGACTGGCGCAAGAAGAAGCATATTCCAAGTAAAAGCAACTGGACTTGCACAATGGTCTTGGGCGCTTGTGAGAGAGAAAGAGAGAGACCCCGACCGACTCTCAAAGTAATAGCTGAGAACAATTGCGCTGGACTAGATACCTCGAGTTTCTCTGGAGGTCTTGACCAGCACCTGGGAACGAAGAGCAGCAGCACACCACCACGGTACAATAAGGACACCCTGACACTGATAGGGCTGGACCATGAATGTAGTAAGACGATTTAAAATCTAATAGAAGGAGAAACTTAGATTACTTGCCATTCATTCAAGTCGAGAGGCATTTGAGTCTGGAGCTAAAGCATCCGGAAAACGGAGGAAATAATGGAAAAGAAAGAGTCGACTAACTATTTTTCTTGATTGTCTAGACCTAAAATGGACCTCATTGAAAAAATTCACTTTTTTCTTTTAAAGAAAAACTTTTATACTGAGTGGCTGCTCAAGACGCATTGGGTGTGACCAGGTGGAGATATTCCTCCTATATGCTTAAACGAGCTGGATTTGAATAGGCAACAGGGCTCGTCGTGCATTCGGAAGGTCTCAAAGGGGCGATGCCTCCTGAGGAAGCCTCGAGAGAGAGAGAGAGAGGGACCTAAAGAAGAACTCACTGCAAATAGAACTCGGAGGTACTAGGCTGTCTGAGCAGCCCGAACTGACTGATTTTGAGATATTAAAGATACCAGAAGGACCAGAAGAAAAATCTATAATACCCTTGAAGGAAAATGAGATCAGACCAATACACAATATTCAAAAATGTACTCGTAAGTTGAGGATTGGGGGAACTCTCGTTCCGATGCGCTTGGCAGGAGCTGGAAAGAGATGGTAAAGTAGGGTTCAAGAGGACTGACGAACCGGCCGGCAAGCAATGCATCCACAGGAAATATAACTCGGTGGAAGAGGTAATCGACAGGACCCTGAGCACCACGGAGAATGACATGGTGTACTTTGCTCTCTCCAGAATCTAAAATGGATTAATCTGACGTTCATATAGAAAGGGGCCATACATTACCAGAGTCTACTAACACCTCCATCTCTTTTTAGACTAGGACAAGCCAACCAATAGCTAATGAGCTTCAGAATTTTGACTATTTCTTCTGAGAGTTACGGACGATTAGTCTTGAAAAACAGGCTTTGGTAAATATTCAGCCGGAAGAAGTATGGGAGCAAACTTTTCCGGGAATGTAGCAAAATCCAGGCTTGACAAAATCCTTATGACAATATGTAAATGCTGCAGCAGGTTTTCTGTCCCAACTGAAGAAAAAAGAAAATCATCTATAGACGTAAGACTTTCTTTTCCCTGTGGTAAAACCCTCTGGCTAGTCTCATGACGCTGATGAAAATCAAGGTGCTGGAAGAATGGCCAGAAGTAGTACAAAGACATATACCTTTTCCTACTAGTGGTAAGGCAGAGAGAAACGTTCATATCCCATGACGAGTAATAACAGGGAAACATCTAAGGCCTTAACCTCCAGATTTCCTGGTTTATTTTTGACTGGATGAACATAAGCAATCAAAGTAGGACAGGCTGCTGGTGCCTACTGGTGATCAATATGGATATTGTCGCTGGATGCTCAGCTTCAAATAGAGCGGATATGTCATCACGAAAAACACACAGAATCATTCTAGGTAGGAAAACCTTTTGCAGCCTATCACTGATGTCACAAGAAATTAGAATCCAGACGATTACATGATTATATGAAAAAACATTGCAATACAAAATCCATTTCTGAACATGTCAAAAAGTTACTTGACGCGATGGACTTGCCATATGCAGGTCTAGGAATATAAAGAAGGAGTTATTTTCTATCTTATTTATGCTTCCAACATAAACCATGAGTATCTTAAGGATTACTCATATTCTAAGGTTAACAACAGATTAACATATGTTGTTCCACTGTGTAAAATTCCTTTACCAGTGTTTTGAGAGAGGGACGAAGTTTGGATGTTCAAACAGATATAATTAGAATTCCTTCAAGCAGTAAAGAAATCGCGTTTGTATCCTAGTATTTCTTCGAGTGATTCTTCAGTGCCTTGGTTCGATGGTACATCCGTCTTCATCATCCATTTTCTACTGCTTTATTACCATCCATCCTACTCTCCTCTTCTACTACCTCCCACCCACCCATTTTCTACTGCTTTATTACCATCCATCCTACTCTCCTCTTCTACTACCTCCCACTTCCATGACAGTTCTCCTTTCTTCTCTTTGCCTCTCCTCTCCCTTATCGTCCCCTAGATCTCTCTCTCTCTTTTTCTCTCTTTCCTTCCATCTCCCTATCTTAGCTCTCACTCGTCGCCATCTCACTAACTTTCAGTTCTTGCCACTCACCTTCTCCTCTTCAAGATTTTCCTTTCTAGCGTCTCCTTGCGGGCTCAATCTTTCCTGATCTTCCTTATCCACAATGATATCCCAGAAATACCGACCCACACTGTTGTGTCTGTTCATGCAATACGAAACATAAAATCCCCAGTATTTGTCTCCAATTGTCGAAGTCAGTGTCCCTCCTTCTATTGGTAAGGCATGAGGCTATATATTCAAACCAGTATTGAAATTACTACGGATGCTTATAATCTAAATAGACAAAGTTTACTACAAATTCTATTAACGTTTCTATAAAACCATCCTCTTTATCAGATGCCATTAGTTCGTATCAGATACGTAATTGCTGGCATGTTGACAGAAATAATTAAATTGGCAATGTCATTAGCAGCAGGAAAAAAAAAAAAACATAAAACATTGGGAGGCATGATGGCTTTACGTTTTTTATAACATTTTCTCGTTTTCTTTCGCTAATGGGAAACTTTGCTAAACTGACTGACTTGTTATTTTCTCTGAGCCAAATTTGCAACGGGAAACAAAATATAATGATTCTCCATATGCTTTTTATGGATTGTAATATTCCTCACAATCTTTCAATGGGATCTATCGATTCCCAAGATATTTTCATAGGTGTAAGTATGCCTGTGCATATATAAAGGTACAACTGCCTCATTTTCACTGAATCCCAACAGACTGCTCACTGGTTTACCTTAACTGCTGCCTGTGCAATGATTAAGACCACTGATAGCGAGTCACTTCCCATATACCACGTCGTTCCTGTTCATTCTATCCCATGTACACCTCTCACCCTCCTGAATGTTCAAAGCCCCAGTGCCCTAAAGCCTCCTTCAATACATTCTTTCATCTCCTCATCATTCATCGCTCCAGTTTTCCCTTTTCGCTTTTTATACATGGATCCTTTTGGTCAGTCTTTCTTCGCTCATCATCTCCATATGTCCATATGCCCTCTCGAGTTTAACAGCATACTTCTCTCATACATTGTCAGTCTCTATACACAAAATATCAGCCTTACATTATGTACTGTCCTTGGGCATTTCATCTTAAACACATTTACCCTTTCGTTTCATTTGCTTTCAAGGATCAAGGTTTATATCCACACTACCCTTTCGGGACTACCAGCCCCTTAGAAAGACCAATCTTTGCCGTAAGAAATATGTCTTTCCCACACCAACATATGCTCAAACAATCCTTCTCCTCGACCTGCTGCACTTCATTATCTTTTATTAGTTCACACCCACTCTTAACTTTCTCCTTTCTCACATTCATCTAAATTCTGTCACCAGCTTCGGGGATTTCTCACTCGAATCTGCCACTAGAGTCGTTTCGTCTACATACAGCGTTTGATTCATCTCCTATCCTGGCTCCCGGCACGTAAAATATCGCTTTTAGACTCTCATACTCACCTTTTTCATCTCCCTGTTCATTTATAGATTTAAAGAAATCAGGATAACATCACGCACCATTGATTTAGACCCTCCTTCTCCCACAGCTAATCACCCTCCGCCCTTCCCACTTGAAGACATACCTTACTTTTTCTGTAAGAATTCTTCACTAAGTTTTGCAACTTTCCATTTACCCAGATACTCGTAACAGTTTCCACATAGCCAGTCTTTTGACCCAGTCACACGATTTATTCTAGATCCACGAGGTCCACATGAATGCCACTCTATTTCTCAACGTACTTCTCAAAGCCTTCAATGCACTGGTGCTAAACCATCAGACTATACTATTGCATCACACGTGTTACCTTTATAGAGGGAATTCTTCGTAATTATTCCTCTCCCTTTAACGTAAAGTCTAAAATCCCTTGAAACAACTGGGAAACAATGACCTCGTCAGTGTCCTTCATAAAAATTGAATAAGTGTAGAGCGCGATTCCCCCCCTCGGTAATTCTCTCCCGTGTGAAACATTCTTCAGACAGAAGCTGCAGACGAGAAAACTTCGAAATCAACTTCTCATCAGTAAACAGAGAGAAAAATTCGGAAGAAAATTGAACTCTTCGTCTGGTCATTTTCCCAGTGAGGGGCCATGATGAGGCTGGCACTCCTCTGTCTTGGTTCTCCTTGAGTGTTATCAGGATATCATATCTTGAGATGACAATGTTATCATGATATCTCTGCACGTAGCCGCAGGGTGCAGTAGGGACTATGTCTCCCTCTCGTGTCGTGATACTGCAACGTTTATTGCAAGGTGGTGGTGGGAGCCCGCATATGTGTGCGTGACCACGAATATGGTAGGCGAAGACTGTTGCAGATCACGATTGTAGGAGGAGGTTAAAGGGTGTGGTAGGTTATACCAAACACATGTAGTAGGAGTGGCAGGTTAAGGAGCACTAGATAACAGTAGGAGGTGGCGTAACGATGTCAATACTCAATTCGACAGTCAGCTGGAGCGTTGATGATGAACTCTTTAGGGGCATTATTAACGGCATCTGCCTCGATGGAGTTTGAAGACAATAATGGTTAGTATAATGACTGTGATATTACATGTCTCTCTCTGTCTCTGTCTCTGTCTGTCTTTCTGTCTGTCTGTCTGTCTCTCTCTCTCTCTCTCTCTCTCTCTCTCTCTCTCTCTCGGGTATGCGTTTGTAATTACCAATTTGTACTGTACGAGGAGGGATTTTCTTTTTAAATCAATGGGGCCAGACTTACATTGACATTGTTTGTGATTATCAGGTGTGTGTTATGGGGAAAGAGAGTTGCCTACAGTGTCTGGGCTTGAAAGATTCTTCACTTATGGAAGCAAACGAACTCTGGAAACAGCTTTAACGAGAAGAATCTCGCGTGAAACCTGAATACCAAAAGTAACCACTTTCCCGAGGCTAATGCGTGGTAGATCCTGGAGTATACAGCAAAGACGCGCTGACGCGGGTGTGTGTGTGTGTGTGTGTGGGGGGGGGTTTAAGACGTTCTATGGCGCCTGAACGCGTTCGAGGAAGCGCCCTGAACTCCAGCGGGTAAATATCGAACCAATATTGCCGCTCACTGATCCGCGAGACTTGTCCATCAAGCTCTCAGCGTACGTCAACGGGAATGTGTGACGTTACGTCTGCGGGCAGAGATATTCGCAGTTTTATACCGCTTTACGTGGGAGGTAGGAGGAGGAGGAGCGACCTACTGGGGAGCGACGAAGGCGCCTGCATCAGGGAGAACTGGGGAGGGAGAAAGTTGGGGGAGGAGGAAAGTTGGGGAGGAAATAAGTTTCTCTCCCTGAGATATTGGTATTTTCCACGCCAACCCCGGAGTATCGTCTCTCTCTCTCTGTCTCTCTCTCTCTCTCTCTTACAACCCTTTGCCCTTCGCCTTCTTTCTGAGAAATGCATCGTCCTCTGTTACGCCCAGGCAATTTCATTCTCCCCGAACGCGTGGGGATAAGGCAAGCCGATCATCCATTGGCGAGAGAGTGGAAACGAAAGCCACAGATGTCTCTCACCTTGGCCATACACTTGGCGGCCTCTCTGAGCGCCTGCGAACCAGCTTAAACCATAAGAGAACGGAAACAAAACCCCGAATCCTAAAAGAACTAAGACCTTTAGTCTTAGTTCTTTTAGGATATGATAACCAGGCCAACTGCAGTACAGGTGATCAGTATACGATACGGAATTCCTGATTAACTTTGTATACATTCGAGAACAGCCTGGCCTGATTATGAGATTTACTCACAGCCTGGCCTGATTATGAGATTTATTCACAGCCTGGCCTGATTATGAGATTTACTTATAGCCTGGCCTGATTATGAGATTTATTCACAGCCTGGCCTGATTATGAGATTTACTTACAGCCTGGCCTGATTATGAGATTTACTCACAGCCTGGCCTGATTATGAGATTTACTCACAGCCTGGCCTGATTATGAGGTCTGCTAACAGCCTGGCTTCATAATCAGTACAATGCTAGCGTCAAAGTTTCTCTTCTCCACCTCTCTCTCTCTCTCTCTCTCTCTCTCTCTCTCTCTCTCTCTCTCTCTCTGTTTTTCTCTCTCTTGCCGTCCACACATCCCTCCGCTCACTCTCCCTCTCTCTCTTCTTCTTCTTTTAAGCCCCATTTACCTCGCCACATTACGCTCGTTCTCTCGCTACATCCGCGTCCTCATTCCCTCCCAGCCCTCCTTATCTCCAACCACATCCCTTCTCCTTCCTCGTCCAGCAGCCACAGTACGACCTACCCAGGTCCTGGGCTCACACACACACACACACACACACAACCTCCTTCTATTTTCTGAAACCTCTGAAGTCTAAGGCAAGACTTTCTGCTGCGCTGAACTATCTTTTCAGGAGCAGTAAAGTATGTGGGACTTTGCAGACTGAGGAGTCTTAAAGTCTTATAGGATTCCCTTTTGGGACGCTTGAAGGGAAAAAAGAAATTCTTTTAAAAGGAACTTTATTGGCAGGAGAGACACCTAGCTTTAGGTTGACTGAGTGGTTATAAGAGACTCTTAAAGGACGTTTAAGTATTACGAAAAGTCTCACGAGGGAAATTTTAAGTGCAAAGAGGAGTTTTTAGGGAGATTTTCTGATCAGAAATATGATTCTTTAAGGGTAGATGATTATAGGAGAATCATAAATGGTCGAAAGAGAGTGAGACTTTATTTGGTAGACTTTAAGACTAAAGTGATACAGACAGAAGACTTAAGTGATAGAAAGACCTTTTAAGGAAGCTTTTGGGTTCTGGTAAGTCTCCTGTTAATGATCGTGAGAATATAAGAGAATCTTACGATGGACAGTGAGAGTCGCGGAAATACATAACGGGTATTAGGAAACAAAGGAAGCCTAAGAAAGTCTCCGGAAGTGAATGAATCTCACAAGGGAGCCGTAGGGAGTTGGATCCTTCACAGGGGAGTCTTCTTTGACATCAGAAGTCTGTGGAGAAGCTGAAAGAAGAGTTTTGAGGCCTCTGAAGAAAGTACAGTCACTATCAACATTAATGTAACTATAACACGACCCAACCACTATCGTCACCATAAGCATAAGCCCTCCCCCCCCCCCCCCTTGGCTATGATCACTATCACTACCACAATCACCACAATCACCACCACTAACTAGCCTCCCCCTTTCCCGTCACCACCACTCTTATTCCCACCACCACAACCAGCATAACCACCACCACTATCACTATAACAACTCACCATTCCTTTACCCCCTTACCCCTACCCTTTCCCCATGGGGCATTATGTCCACCACAACTACCACCATCGCCAGCGCACACACACCTCCACCACCATTACCACAGGCCCATCATAAAGACCACCTTTACCCGCAGGAGCAAAGAGCTAGTCTCGCGGTAATACCCTTGATTGTCAGGAGAAATATTGCCCATATATCCACGTCTTCGACATTCCACAGGGGACGCTAAACACGCAGCGGCATGTGAGGGAGAGGAGGAGGGAGAAGGAAGGAAGGAGGGAGGAGGGAGGGGAGGAAGGAGGGAGGAGGGTTCTGTGTGAGGGAATGAGGAGGAGGAGGAGGAGGAGGAGGAGACAGACGAGGGAGGAGATATAACAGTGTGGAGATGTGGAAGATGAGGAATAGACGCAGAAGTAGTGGGAGCAGACGATGATACGAAAAGGCATTGTTGACAGGCATGGGAGGAAATGGGAATACGTAATTTCTGACCGGGAGGAAGATCTACAGAGGCTGAAGGGGTGGGTGAGAGCAGGTCGGGAGAACAGCCTAGGAGAGGCCGACAGACACACACACACACACACACACCCAAGCGGCCAGAGAAAGAGTGGCAGGCGAGGCCAGGGGGTGCAGGTGCGGACGAAATGCTGTCTCTGGTAGCCATCTGTCTTTTTTTTTTTTCTCCCCCCTTCGACACGAACGAACGTAAAACGAAACGGGAGGCACCTGTGGGATTCGAAGCCCCAACTCCCCGGCTCTGGTTCCCTCCTCTGTCTACTTCTTTCACAATTCATTTCCTTTAAAATCCTTGATATTCATATGACTTTATTGTCTACAAAGCTCTTGGAAAAAAACGCCTTCACCAGCGCGAAACGCACCCACACAGCGCGTTGACACGAAATCTATGGTTTTACAAATACTGTTTCAATCGAAGCTCGGCTGTTCGAGACCTGGGTCGAATCACTCTTGCAGTGCCAACAAAGCAGACGACACTGCTCGCCTGGTGATTAGTTTCTGTTAATTTCCTGGAGGATTTCTCAATACACAACTCTGACGCAATGCAATAAATTTTTAATGTTATATTTTCCTCTCTCTCAAAAAAAAAGAAAAAACCCGTTTATATCATTTTCGTCGTATGAACCATGGTCACTTGCACACTGCTGAGACATCATTGGCTGACGGGATTCTACACTTACCAAGCAGAGGTTATGATTGGCCAACACCACCAGGGTAGGAGCAGAGGTGCCAGTATAGTATACCCAGCATATGAAACACACGGTTACACTCCAGTCGGGGCCATGGCGTCAGCGGAGGAGTACGCTAGGATGCGGAACTGAGGTGTTTCTGGGTTCCTGTTACCTCTACAAGGAACTGTGTCAAGGGAACATCACAGCCAGTCAAGGTAATGCCAAAAGCGGATTTAGAATTAGGAATCTACGTCGGGTAATACTTTCGTACTTTGGTTGTTGAGAATTTAGAGAATACGTAACGACATAGCTACGCAAGTGTGCGGTGTGTGTCGAGATAGCAGCCTCTTGAGGCAGTGAAAGTTAGGGTAGGATTGTCCGGCAAGTGTCCTAGCCAAATATTATGACTTTGATAAACGTAGTAGATTTTTGTATCGCTGCTGGTAATGGTTTGATAATAATGCTTGAAGCAGGCAACCTTAACGACTGTTACAGTAGTTTATGATTATCGGTAAAAGATCACAAGCACGCATTTTCTGCGTTTGTAAGAGTGCTTGCATTTATTTGAACGTACGTGTGTATTTGGGTATAATTTTTACGTAGGGATGTACGTGTTTTACTTTAGGGCGTATGCCTGCGTATATATGCAAAACGTACATACACGAAAAATGCGTATACTTACGGACGCATGTGTATGAATGTGTACTATGAATGTATGTGTACTATGTATATATCTATTTATCTATCTATCTATCTATTTATATATAAGTGATAGGAATGACCTAGAATTGCCAGTATTGTTGGTGCTAGTCAGCGACTGGTGATAGATTATACCCCCCCCCCCATGTGGAGTACTATTACTGCTGATTCCCCTCGCGTGTTAGAGAGGGCGCTACACCGGAGAGGCCTCCTTCATCAGTCCGACTCTGGCATTGTGTATTCTGATCACCGCTGGCTGTCCTTCCCCAAGGGAGTCGGGGCTGTCTTACAAGTGCCAGCACTTCGAGCCATTAGTGTCTTGTCCATAGTGTATGTCTGGAGACTGCAGTCGGTGTGGAGACATCGCTCCAGGCCTTCCCAAAGGCTCGGTTCGGGCAAGGGTCAGAGAAATGTGGCAACGCGGTGCCTTCTTCAGCTTAATGATTCTCTGACTTTTGTAGGGATTCACGGGTATTTCAAAGACTGTTGTTAAGGTTGTAAGCAAGTTCAGGCAAGAATGGTAGAAGAAGCCATGCTTAATGACGCTATGTATTAGATTACTCTAGTTCTTCGAAGCTATTTTGGGTGGCAAAAGCAATTTGCAACTTAAGGAGTGAACTGGACTTTTGTGTAAAATGTCATATAGAATTGTTATGAATCATTGGAGCAACAATATATGCTAATTAGTCTATGATCTTTGATATGATTTTCTCTTTTTCTTTTCAGAAGACGAACTCGCTCGACCACAGACATAAAGCACCATTTCTCGCCTGCTACCACCTATCGAAGCAGTGGCTTCAGGCAACGCTAAAGTGTGTGTGGTTCTAACTTCAAACAGCGACGCATCTCCAACTTACAAGCAAGTTGCCCTCGCAATTTGGCAATAGTGAGCAGCCACGATGTTCCTGGTGGTGTTGGGGACAAAGCAAACGTGGATGGAAGGTCAGAGTTGGAATTATCAGGTAAAAAATGAGGTGAAAGGAGAAATTCAGTGTACTTTGGAGAGAAAAAATGTGACCGGGGAAATAGGATGGAGCACACACACACACACACACACTCATGGGCCTTCCTTGGTTTAGTGGTCAGCGTTACCGACGAGTTATCTTGGGCCTGACTAACATGGGTTCGAATCCTTGGGGTGGCAATCGGCCCACACCCCCAAATCCAGGTGTTCATCCTCCCCTCGGGGCTGGTCTATAGATAGGTACCTGGTTTATAATGGAGTGTGTTGTGCGTGTGTGCATTGATAAGTAGAAATAAGAACTTAGTTCGTGTTTAATATGCAGGATGTGTTGTTCTGAGTCAAGACTAACAAACGCTGCATTGCATATCTAATCTCAGTAAATGGTTTTGTTGTACTTTAGGTAGGGTGACAATGTATGTCGGTTGAAGAATGGTGTTTGATCGATTCCTAAATACCTTCTGTGGTTCCATTTTGAACTGCAATATATATATACTCATAGCACTGTCAGCTTTATTCTCCATTAGCTGAATCAACTTTTGAAAACATGTCATGCATGGCCCAAGAGATATACATTAGGAATTCAGTACCTTCCTCTCTGACATGAATTTTCCAGATGTGTAATAGAAATGTATTCTCATCTTTGATATACATTTCCCAGCAGATATATATACAGTAAGACTGCAATATCACCTTTGACATTCTCGGTACAATTACATTAGGACTGTGATATCTTCTTCTTTGACACAGAGATATAATTGGATGCAAATATTTGTGTTTTGCATACTTTCGTGTCTTCGTGGGGTCATATAAATCTCCTAAAATGTTTACTTGTGTGATATCTATACATACACTCGTGTGTATGTGTGTGTGTGTGTGTGTGTTTATGTGTGTGTGTGAGTGTGTGTGTGTGTGTGTGTGTGTGTGTGTGGTCCTGTCGAAAAGTTTGAACATATGTTTTGATTCTGGTTAAAAGGAACCTTTATGACAAAATCTGAAACGAAAATACTATGAGACAATAAATCTAATTTTTCCATCTTGACCTTTTACCCTCTCAGTCAAGAAAAAATAGAATAGAAAAGAGAGAAAGAAACACAAAGACATTTGTCACTGTCTCCGCAGGATATATATATATATATATATATATATATATATATATATATATTTAGAACGTAGACTTTTGGTGGGAGCAAGCCCCCGTACATCACTTGTCATAAATGTTTCTTTTTAATCCAATCTCTCGATCCGGAACGGTTTGATCAAAGTACCTGATATGTACAGAAGGCCTCATGTGCCCACTGTAGGTCAAAGGAGTACATATCCAAGACACCCACTGTGGAAAACAGTGGACAAACGATAGGTGCAGTACCCCCAACAACAGTGGGCAGACCCCTAGCAGTAACTCAACAGTGGGCAGATATAGGTTAAAGAGTAACCAGAATGTAGTAAATGTAGTGGGCACTTTTTGACAGTGGAAGACAACACAGGCTTAGAGATCAGTGTTGTAAGAGTAGGAAAGAGAGACAGCGCAAGATATGTGTAGGTAGAGAGGGATGGAACAAAGCACAGTATTTGAAGCTTTCCATATCGTAAATAAGGCTAAGAAACGTCCAGCCACAACAGAAAGTTAGGGATAGGTTTAAAATTACAAGTACCCAAAACGTACTCAAAGTCGTGTTTCTCAGAGTTCACATACGAGGAGAAAAAAACGTTCACACGACTGAATTTACACTTCTGAGAGTTCTCATTTTCAGGCATGCGCGTCTCGTTTCTGACGATTGATAGCCTTGTTTTGACCATAAGCGAGTAGAAATTAAAATCCTTTCTGGAAATTTATACTTTAGAATTAAATGCACAGGCGCCTAAACCCCGAAGAAAGCAGATGTGAATTACCTAATACCTTCAAGGAGACGAAAAATAATCCTGAGGTCAAACGTTTGATGTAATTCCAAACGTTCCTTAGGAGTCTATATATATATATTATGAGCGTGAATTCATTACAGTCCCGAGGACTAATTACTTTCCCTTAATTTGGGGGACTTTAGGCATATCAAATGGCTTCAAGAAAGTAGATGGAAAGTAAGTACAGAATAGTGGAGAGTCAAGCAGTATGTCTTTGAGGTGCGGGTTTCAGATGATTTGTGCAGGATAAAGAAAAACAAATGCCTTTGGCAAAGTGGCTTGAGATGTATTGTTCTCCGGAAACTGATAACGGACGGTGGGTGCCCACAGACCCAGTGGGTCGCGTGGGAAATGATAAACGGTAGTGGGGGAAGTGGTGTTGGGTCGTATTGGAAAATGATGTTTGGTCGGTGGCTGAGATGCATGGGTGGGTGCTGGATCGTAGCGAAGATGAGTGCTGGATGTCATAGTGAAAGATGCGTGCTGTGTAGTTGTGTGGATGTATGTGCAAGGCGGTAGTGGAGATGGCTTCTGAATTGCAGAGAGGGGGTCACGCTTTTTGACATGGGTGTGGTCTCGTTTGCCAAACACTCTAAGGTGTCTGTAGTATTATTCATTATCATCACTACAGTGTAAGGTGTCTGTGATATTTTAATTCAGCATCATCACTATAGTGTAAAGTGTCTATGATCTCCTTTCATTGTTACACTTACATATCCATAAGTATGGAAAATCACGTTGAATGTTGCATTGTAGCTTTCGCAAAAGTACTTAACTCTGCAAAATCACTCAGTCTTTCGGTCCTCAGAACATGCGTAAACCACTCGCTCAAATTCATGATCATGATGAAGCTTTTTTGGGAATAGACTTATAAGCATTTCTGAATTTACTCCTATCATTGAAATGTCAGAATAGATTTCATTGCGATTAATACACACACACACACTCAGACACACACGCACATACACACACACACACACACACACACACTCAGACACACAGACACACACATAAACAGACACACACACACAGACACACAGACACACACATACATACATACACACACACACGCACATACACAGACACACACATACACAGACACACACATACACAGACACACACATACACAGACACACACATACACAGAC
>JAYMFT010082555.1:0-14248 GCA_038088735.1 Panulirus argus | reverse complement strand
ACAGTAGTTTTCTGATCTGTGATTCCCCCAAAAATCTTTGCAAACTCTCTTAAATGACAGCCATGCAGTTTTTTCAACTTCATTTAGCTCTTCATCGAACATTTCATCTCAAAGCAGTTCCCTGATCTATGATCCTACAAAAATGCCCTCTTTGATTTTTTCATCACTGATTTTGGGGAATTTATTCCTCAGATATATGAATCCATGGCCAGCTTTACCCATACTTTTGACAAAGTTCTTCATCAACCCAAGCTTAATGTGCAAAGGAGGCAGATAGATTTTCTTAGGATTAACAAGAGGAGGATTGATGACTTTCTTCTTCCATGGAGTCATTGATGTTCATTTTGGCTACACTTTCTTTACATAATGATTTTTCTTGTCCCAGCTGTTCCACTCACAGAGGAAACATCAGAACTTTGTGTAACCAAGTTTGAACTGGGGTAAAAGTGCTACAACCTTTAGGTCACCACATACATTCCACTTACAGTCCTCATACTTAAGTTTTTCCAAAAGAAGCTTCATGTTTTCATACGATTCCTTCATGTTAGCTGTGTGAGCCAGAAGAATGGAGGGGAATTTATTTCCATTGTGGAGTAGAACTGCTTTCAAGCTTACTTTTTATGAGTCAATAAACAAGCACCACTCATCTGTGTTATATTTGTGGCAAAGTGCCTCCATAACTGAACAAACATCATAGCAAAACACTGAACCATCTTCAAGGGAGAAAAATTTTTTGAAAACGACAAGATGATCATGATAAAAACAAACTTTAGTATCATTCTGGAGAGGATTCCAGCTCTCTAACATGAAACTCTAAAGTTTGGCTTGATTCATAGACAAATTTAAATCATGGATGAGATCATTAAGATCTTCTTGATTCAGCAAATATGGTTCACTTGAAGAACAGCTTGCTCCAGATGTTGGATCCGTAGTGTCCTCTGCTTGGTCTGCTTTCTCATCACCAGACTCATCTTCACTTAGTGTTATGTTTCTTGGAGGCCCTGGTGCAGGTAATTCTAGACTATGAGGTACTGGTCTCATAGCAGATAGTAAATTAGGATATTTAACAGTATGCTTGGATTTTGATGTTATACTATTTATATTTGTCATGCAGAATGGCAAAAGGCATGCAGCATGAACCTTTTGCCCATGATGTGAGAAGCCAGACACATGTGACACAACAAATATGGGGGGCCCAACTTTTATCCTGGTCACCTACTTTACAACCAAAGTAATACTCATAGTATTTTTTAATGAGGGGTGTGAAAGAATGTTTTTGCCATATGAATGTCAATTCACTGTAGATGTAGCAGAAAGAATTTGGACTATTATCACAGTTTCTCAGCATTATAATGGTGGATGGGGTATCAGCACAACACTTGAATACACAAAAGCACAATCTGTTAACAGAGTGGAAAAGACTGTTTACACATTAAGATCTAGCCTGCAACTGACAGAGAACTGCTACCCAGGAGTGGGCACTGTTTGAATGTCCAAAGATTTCCACTTATGTTTCTGCAGGCCCCTAATGACTCATTTATTTAGGCTTGTGCTTTCAAAAAGAATTAATTGCACTTCACAAATAAAGAAAATAGCTGTGTTTGTTAAACTTTTTGGTCCATAGAGCACTGGTACATATATACTGTATGTAACAGTATGCGAGTATGTTGGAACAAAAGACTATGGGTTATAGAAAAATTCTGAAAAAATATTTGGATTCAGCATGCAAAAATATTTAAGAGACTGATATTTTTTTCCATGGGACAAAATCTCTGTTGATCAATGGAATTAATTCTGCCACATTCCTTGGGGTTAAGGAATTTTCTCTGATTATTGACAGTTTTTCTCACAAGGTAAGCATGGTCGGAACTGCTAATAGGTGTAGATTACACCCTAATTCTCAGTGGGAGGCTTGAATCACTATTGGCCCACCCTGTGGCAGGCCCACACCTCGACCATTAATGCACTGTGAGCAACAAGGGACATGGGCTTCCCAGTGGTGTATTATCAACAGAGCCAAGCTTTCACATAAAGAAAAATAGTTTGTATATAGAAAGGCTTGTTATTTTGGGGCATCTTTCAGCTGGGTTTTTGTACCTTCCAGTATTTGTTTCACATAGTTTGTCTTGTTTTCCCTTTGCTATAAGCGTGAGAGTTTTGATACAGGAACCAAGTCAAAAGGCTGTTGGCCTGACTGGTTTATATTTTGAATTACTACTTAACCATTTAGACGGATGAGCCATTACAGCATGATCGAGGACCCCATTTCCAAAAGGATTCTACCATTGTGCCAGTAAAATGGTAGGCTTCTTTGCTACTAGTTTATGATAGTGCATGATGTTGACCTAGTTGTAAGTAGAGATACAAGACAAGATCAGTTCATATCCTGGAGTCACTGTTGGGGTATAGAGAGGTAATACCATGCCCCAACAAACCTACTAATGATGTTCTAGGAAAACAGAGAAAATGGTTTATCTTGATGTTGTTGCTCCCACTTTGGATCCTGTATTTGTGCATGACATGTCTTGCAGATTGCATGAATGAGGAGCTCCTCCTAGAAGGCTGTAACTGTTTTTGAGATTTTGTGTTTTCTGTTTTAGGCCTGTGTCTTGGACCCAGTGGTTGTCCAGCTTTTAAAAGAAAAAAATTTCCTTTCTATATCAGACTTTGAAATATTGGGAGTTAATGTACTTGGCAAGGAGAAGATTTTCAAGTGGACTTCAGGGTTTTATGTAATAGAGTTCACTTCTCTAGTAAATGCCTGATTATTTCCCTAGCATTTACTTGAGTTGTTTGTGATAATCTATTTGAGTTTAGCATAACCTTTACTCTCGGATTGTATTTCCCTTCACCAGAGGATTTTGGCTTTCTTCTGAGTCTGACATTTTCCATGGCCACAACCAAAGTGTTAAGTTCTGAATTGCCATTTGTAGGGGGTGCATTGGTTTGGTCTCTGTGACACTTACATAAGGACATCCTACTTGGAAGCTGCACTGTTGAAAGTATATTGTCTCACTTGAGTTGTGCAGGTGTGCCAGACTCGGTTTAGGGCATTTGAATTTGCCAGACTTAGGTCATACACAAATTTGATATTCATAGTAATGGATTATCCCTAACATTGAATAAGTTAGGCTTAAATGACTCTGGTAGTTGGTAGATCTTTGGCCTAGATGCCATCCTCTCAACTTACCTTCAAAAGCCTTTTTGAACATCTGTTATTCCATAAGTTTTGCACAACTCTCTTACCTCTAGGTACCAATACTTTTTACATAGGATCTCTGATATGAGACTATGGGTCTTTCCTGGTGAAATACACTCTTAAAGTGTCCATCACTCAATATCAGAACTAAAAGATCTAGCACTTGATATGTTAACTCTACCCTGTAGTGGCTGAAATGGAGGTCAAGTACTTTTTTCAGGCTAGTACTCTCAACTGTAGTGTTGTATATTAAGAGAATGTTGAGCTATATATAACCTTCATGGGTAACTTTATATCCATTCTTCTCATGTTTGGTCTCAATATTCATGGAAATTGGTGCCAGTTAACATTTTACTTTTGCATATTTAACCATCTGTTAGCAGTCACATTACTAAGAACTTGAATGTTTGACTGGGGTGGTCATAACGCCTAAGCTTGAAGTTTTTCTTTTTGTTTTGAAGGCTTTATTTGAAGTCCACACCACAAGCCAGTTTTTTGTCACAACACCAGTTGGCTCAAAGATGAAAGTCCAATTTATCAGACCTTGGTAATCCTGAACAGGGTTAAACGTTTTGTTTCTGTAAATTAAGCAAACTATAACAAAAGTGGTAATAAACCCTGTTTTTCTTAACTTTTGGTCTAGGGAATCAAAACATAGCCTCAGGCTTAACTATTACGTGGTTTGACTAATTTCATAGCCAACTAGTTAGTTTTAGAGTGGAGTAATTCTGATCATTGTACATAGGATTTACCATATTTGATTATTCAAGGAAGTATCTGTTCAATCATAATGTAAATGAATTGATTATTTTTGCAAGGGAAGCCAAAAATGCTATGTACTTTTGTGTATTTTAAGCTTTAGGGCATGGAAGAAGAGTAAGAGCTTCTTCTGGACAACTTCACCATGTTTCTTCTTTGTGGTAGTTTTCAGACTTCTCCCAGGTGTATAGATATTAAAAAGCTTGTGACACCAGAGAGGTTGTTTGCTAAGTAGTTGTAGAGAGTTTTCTGTTGTGCTTTTCCTGTACTGTTGAAGCTTTTTGAATATGTAGAACAGTTAGTGCAAGACCTGTTTTTAGAAAGTCATTGTTTGTAATCCTGGCCCTATTTGCAGGAGGAGCCAGCAAATCATGATTGCCATTACTTTTGTCTGAGGCAGGGTACATATATTCAGTGGTATTAAATTGGATTTTTGCTAGGGAGACCACAGCTCCTACCAGGAACAGGGTAATTGACCTTATTTGGTCCTCTGAGATGCTGATAAATCTTGCCCAAATAGTTTCTTTAGGACTTACTTTAGCAATACTTAGCTATATTGATGGGAAAGGCTCCCTCCCTTTGAGTCTAGCTTGACTCAGCATCCTCTTCTCCCATTTGGAGGAACTTTGAACAACAGGTTGAACCTCTGTAATCTGGCATCCTTGGGACCTGGCCATTGCCGGACCACAGAAAATGCTGGAAAACAGAAATTGACCCCTAAGGGAACCTCTCTGTAAACATATACCTGACCCCTAGTCTTGCCAGTTCATTCCACCTACATATTGCTTTGTTATCAAAGATATAATGGAGCTTAAAACACAAAATAATACAAGGTATTTGTTTTTACTTCAGATTACATCAGAAATACATCAGGGTCAGCAGGGTCTTCATGATCAGCAGATACTTGCACATCAGGGGCAAAGGAGGTGCAGGAAAGTGGATTTTCTATGCTGGAATGACCCTTGGCAGTGTTATTGATGGCCTTCTTCAACTACTATTCCAATGTTGCTTGCTTGTGGTACTTTGGCTTTTCCTTAATTTTCTTTGAATCAAACAAACAGACATAATTTCTTGTTCTGTTATAAAGTCCCTTTGTTCCAGTCCTGCAATTAAATCTCTCGTCTTCTGCATACATTTATCTATAGAAATTCTTTCTTCCACTTCCTTGTAATCCTCTGCACTTTCTTCATGATGATCTTGTTTCTTCTCACCTTGCTGAACCATCTCCACAATTTCTTGATCAGTTGGTTAATAAACAACAGGCTCATCATTATTAATGTTCATCCATTCCTCGAGGTTTTCTTCTGTTATCTCTTTGGTTATTGCAAGATACTTTGGGTTAGTCATACTCCTAGCATCCTCGACCAATTCTTGGATCAATATCTTTTCACTAGAAACTCTAAATCCAGAGAAGTCAGATTCATTCCTTTCCTCATCCTGAAATAATAAGCTTGGCTACAGTTTGTGCCTGCCACCTTACAGTGTACTTTTCTTGACTTTATTCCAGGCAGAAGCTAGTAACCATACCATATCCTTTAAGTTAAATTCCTTCATGAGATCTTCAGGAAGCTTCCCATTATTCAGTGCAACAAGGAAATGGTGCATGAACTCCGATCTGTAAATAGATTTCAGAAAGGTGCATTTAGATGTGAGGTATACACCAAAAACATTGCCTTTTATTAAATGTTCTGCTTTGGTGATGTGCCGAACAGTTATCTAATATCAAAAATATCTTACACTATGGATCGAGGTCAACAGAGTCACAGTGTGCTCAGGCTTCATGCATAAAGTAATTTTCAAACCATTAAAGAAAAAGTTTAATTGTCACTCGTTAAAAGGCCCTCAAGTGAACATTCTTGCCAATTACCATCAACTTTGTTTTGTGTTCCTGCAGCATTGCTGCAGCCAAGAATTGTTACCCTATCCTTGGAATCCTTGCCCTCAGATAGAGATTCCTCAGTATCTTGGGCAAGGTTTTTTGTGACATATGATGCCAATACAGGACAGATTCGTCAGCATTATACATTTGTTCTGGGGCTAAGTTTCCTGCTGCCACTAGATGTGCAAATTCATCCACAGACTTTGTCGTAGCTTCTGTGTCAGCACTACTCTTTTGACTGCAGGCACTGTGTACTGAAATTCCATGTCTACACTTAAACTTGTGTAACAATCCTTGCAAATATTCACAGTCATAGTCTAGCTTTAGATTTCTTTGGAAAACTTTGGTCTGCTTGCTAAGCATCTCCCCAGAAATGCTTACACCTTCATGATGTTGGAGCTTAAACTACTTTATTGGTGCACTGTCAAATTCTGTACTCCTGGCACCTTTCAAAGGTTTCTGAAACTTTAAACTTTTCTGGCCTTCGTTTTCAGCAAAAAACTTAGAGATCTGCTCCTTTTATTTCTTTAAGTCATACACAGTTGACAATCCAGTCTCATAGTACTCACACAAAGTCTTTACAGAAGTTCCTTTTTTTCTGATTTTATCAGTAACTCCACCTTTTCAGGCTTAGATAATGATTATCCTTGTGCTTATTAGCATTAGCACCATCATCTGCACCTCTTGGTCTCTTGTATGACATCCTGAAGGGCTAAAATACAGCTGATTATAAGAAATTAACAAGACTGTTGATTAGCATGGCTACAGTGTAAACAGATTTTGGCACCTCAGCGCTGCTAAGTTGCTAACAGCACCACCCTGGTGGCAGATCCACAAACTAGAGGTGGCAGGTTCAAAATGTGCCGAACCATGGGAGTTGCCAAACCACAGAACGCTAGGTTAGAGGGGTACATCCTGTACTTCTAACTCAAAGTTCAAGGGTTTAGACAGAAGTGTTACATAGGCATGGAACCTGCAGAAGACTGATTTCTTATACATCAAATTTTATGTGTCCATAAATAGACTGAAGCCAATAGAGAATATTCTAAGTCTGACTTTTTTAATATATCCTGCTTTGGAAGGCAATTGAGGTTACTTGCTCTGTGGACAGTTTGATACCCCTGTGATGAAGTTGAGCAATCACTTTGGGAAATTGATACAATTATTGGCAGAATTATCATTCTATCCAAAATAAATCTTTTGGCATGCAATTTTAGGAACCAGCATGGCAGGATGTCATCCAAGAGAACTAGAGGTGCAGAGGATGGTGCTGATGCTAATAAGCATAAGCATAAATTATCATCGATGCTTGAAAAGGTGGTGTTATTGAGAAAATTAGATAAAAGAACTTCCGTAAAGACTTTGTGTGAGTACTGTGAAAAAGGATTGTCAACTGTGTATGACTTAATGAAACAAAAGGAGCAGGTTTTTAATTTTCTTGCTGAAAATGAAAGCCAGAAAAGTTTAAAGTTTTGGAAAACTTTGAAAAGTACCAGGAGTACAGAATTATACAATGCAATTATAAAGTGGTTTAAGCTCTGACGTAATGAAGGTGTAAGCATTTCTAGGGAGATGCTTAGCTGCAACAAAGAAGTTTGTAGATAAATTTGCACAGTTAGTGGCAGCAGAAAACTTAGTCCCAGAATAAGTGTATAATACTGAAGAATCTGCCCTGTATTGGTGTCATATGCCACGAAAACCCTTGCCCAAGAATTGAGGAGTCTCCATCTGGGGGGTAAGGATTCCAAAGATAGGGTAACAATTCTTGGCTGGAGCAATGCTGCAGGAACACATAAAACCAAGCTGATGGTAATTGGTAAGAGTGTTCACCGGAGGGCCTTTAAAGGAATGAAAATTCTTTCACTTATCTTCCATGATACTAATAAAGGGTGGATGACAGTTAAGCTTTTTCTTGAATTGTTTGAAAATTACTTTTTACATGAAGCTAGAGCACACTGTAAAGGAGTATCCACACTATCGGGCAGTGCCCAGCGAGCACAAGTGTTAAGTCCATCATCAGACACTTATTGGCAACTTTGACGGACAGTTCAGTGGAATGCCCTTGCCTGCAGTTGAGCAAAATCAGACACTGCCTGGTGGTTTGACACCAGGTCTGGAGCAATGGCGCTGCCAGCCACAAAGAGTTACCACTCTTTACACAATATAGTTTTCTGCACTGTTCTTTTTTTCTTTTTTACACACACAGCAATCAATATGCTACAGAGCACTATTTTTTCCTTTCAACTTTGCTGCGCATGGTGATACTGCACTCGTGGCCTGCTGACCACCTACTGGCTACTATCCGACTTGACACCTCAACAGTGTGGACAAGAACACAGGCATGCCCGACAGACTTATCCTGTTGAGGGCACAGCCTGCTGGGAACTGCCTGATAGTGTGGACATGCCCAACAGACTTATCCTGTTGAGGGCACAGCCTGCTGGGAACTGCCTGATAGTGTGGACGTGGCTTAACTATATTGGCCTTGATCCAAAGTGTAAAATTTTTTTGATTTTATATAATTGTTTGGCATACTCCAAAGCATAACCTTCTTTGGAAGCATTTTTGGTTGTATTATTTCGTGCTTTAAGTTCTGTTCTACCTTTGACAACACAGCAATATTTATGTGGAATGAGCTGGCAAGTCAAGGGGTTGGGCATGTGTTTACATAGGGGGTTCCATTAGGGGTCAATTTATGTTTTCTGGCATTCTTTGAAGTCTGGCAGTGGTCAGGTCCCAAGGTTGCTGAATTACAGAGGTTCAACCTGTAGTCTCTTCTCACAAGTTTTTTAACTGATGGCTTACTGTAGTCTCTTCTCACAAGTTTTTTAACTGATGGCTTACTTGCTTCTTGGACATCCTTTACAGAAGCCACATACATTGTCTTGCTGAACATTTCCCCATTAAGACATTGCATTATGATGCCAGTTAAGATAAGATCCACAATTTCCTTTCAAAGAGCAGGTTTATATCATCTAGTAGTTTCATTAATTGCTAAGTAATCCTGCAGTTCAAGGCAACATCATGGCAAGGTTACTGGGTAGGGAAGGGCTTTTCATGAGTATGCCATGCCCTTCTTTTTTCATGGTGCTATTACTGCCTCAACCTTTGTATTGGATTTACACTTAGCATTTCACTGTCCTTAGTCTTGAAACTGCTTATTTCAGATTTATCTTTTCATTGGTCTTTTAGTCATATAAGAGAAATCCCCAAAATGTATTCCATAATGTCCTCCATGGAATTTTATATTTTGGGCATGATGCCTCAAGCAGTGGCTTGGACTTTCATCCTACAGTGTTCAGGTAGAAGCTGAAGATAGATAAGGACAGAAGTCTTTGCACTCCAACAGTAGGATGTGGGTTATTTGATTCTTAAGAAAGGAAAAAATGCAGCTGACAAGACTGTTCTCCAGTTTTTTTTTCTGTCTTTCAAGGGGTATGTAAAGTTTCACATGGATCCTTTCTTTAGGGGTAAACTCTTAAGGGATTTCTTTTTAATGAATACCTCCTTGCCAGCTGTAGTTTCTTTGATGTTTGATAAGAACATATGTTCATGTTGCTTTTTTTGACTCAAGAACTATGGAATGAGGTCTATCAATTATGCCCCAAATCTAAGGTGAATTCTTACCAAATATTAGTTCCAGACGAGACATTTGTGATATTAGGCCATGATAGGTGTGCATTTCCTCTTAACCAATTCCACAGTGATATTTCACTACCTCATTTAGGGTCAGAAAATCTTTATCCTATTTATCTATCTATATCTCTGATGTCCGTTCCCTCTAGGAACTCCTGTCAAGGAGAAGGCCACAGCAAAAGTCTCCACTTATCCATGTATGCTTCCCTCACTTATACCATTCCATGCATTCTTCCACCATATCTTTCTCTCCAGTACTCTTCCACACTAATTTCCCATGTCCCATGTGGCTTTCCTCTCATACCAACCACTCTAACCATACTATCAGACACTCTCCATGTAAACTCCCCATTTTACATTTCTTCCACATGCCCAAACAACTTCAAAGTATTATGTTTCTTCCATTCTACCACCCCAGAATCCATTCCCTATGCATTTCCTGCCATACCAAATCTCTCATACACCCCTTCATTTCTTTCTTCATTCCATCTTGTCATACCACATTCTCCTCTTAAATAGCTCATTTCATGGCCTGGATTCTTGACCTCTGTAACTTATTGGACACCCGTGTTTCATCTGCATAAGTCAGGGTCGAGAGGTATGTGGTAGATTGCTTAAAAGAAATGTACCAGTGATATTTCAGCAAAGGAAGAGATGAGAATATAGGATGTATAAGTGGAATATTAAGAAGCTGATAGAGGAAAGCAAAGAAAGAGTAGATGAAGATTTTGGAAAAAATATGAGTGAAAAGTTTAAGAAAAATAAGAAATTTCTTATACTGGAAGGAGGTGGTAAAGGAAGAAGGTGGAAGTATGAGTGGAAACATTATCGTGAGAAGTAAAGAAAGGGAATTACTGAATGAAAATGAAGAAATGAAAGGAAGATGGAAAGAGTATTTTGAAGAACTGATATATGTGGAAGGTGAGGCAGCTGTTGTTACCTGCATTTGTATGGAGGATGGAAGGAAGAGGATGCATGTGCAGGGGCCTATAGCATGAAGGGAGGTTAAAAGGGTGATAATGAGGTTGAAGGCAGGAAAGGCACCTGAAATGAATAGGATTATGGCTGAAATGTTGAAGTATGGAGGAGAAATTGTGATATAGTTGATGTATTTGATATGCAATTTTAGCATGGAAATGGAAGATTATGCCTGAGGAATGGGTGAAAGATATCAGTGATCCTTTATTCAAAGGAAAAGGTGCAATAATGTATGTAGCAATTATAGGGGAATAAGTCTGTTAAGTATACCTGAAAAAATGTATGCAAGAGTGTTGATTTGTGGAATGATGGAAGTGACTCAGTGCAGAATAGTTGAGGAGCAAGGTGATCTTAGGAAAGGTAGAGGATTGAGGATCAGATTTTTGTGGTGGAAAACATTAAGGAAAAGTATCTGGTGAAAGAGAAGAAGCAGTATACAGCTTTTATGGATCTGGTGAGAATGTAAGACAAAGAATGTTGGATGTTAAGAAAACCATTGATATAGTAGCAAAAGCATATGTAAAAGTGATGGAGAGTTGAACAAAAGTTTCAGAATACATGTGGGTGTGAGACAGGGCTGTGTGATTTTACTGTGGCTTTTCAACGTATATGGATGGATTGTTAAGAGAGATGAAAGCAAAACAAGGGAATATGGTTGTAAAGGTGGAATGTGGTGGTGAGGTATGATGGTTAGTTACAAGTCTGTTTGCAGATGATACCATGCTCTTTGCTAAGAATGAAGAGAGTTGCAGAAGGTTGTGTTTTATGATGTGTGCAAACCTAGGTGATTGAAGGTAAATGCAAATTAAAGTAAAGTAATGGTGTTTGAAAGGAAACAAAGTGAAAGTATAGATTTTACAAACCCCTATGGAGTGAAAGAAGAAAGTGTACTAAACTTTGTTATAGATATGGGAGGAGAAAAACTTGAGGTGAGAGAATTAAAGTATTTAGAACCTATCTTGTGTAAGTTTAATGTTATGGAAGTTGAGATAAGGGATAGAGCGGTACAGGGTAGAAGAGTCATTGGATCGCTTAATAGAATAATGAAGGATAGAGGTGTAAGTATGGAAGTGGAGAAAGGAGTAAGGGACAGCATAGTCCTCCCAACCCCACTCTGTATCTAAGTATTGAATTTTTTGGAGCTTGCATGTTTGGGTTAGAATATTTATTAACCTTTTGCTTGTAGCTTGGGAAACACAAAACATTCACTTGCTTCCTACTGTTTATGTGTCGTAGCAAATAATTTCTTGTAATTTTGGGAACTCTCAGTTTCTTGTTACTGTATTTGTTTTGTTGTTATTTTTTTTAAACTCCCCCTGAATATATCTAAAGGACCTTCAAATTCCACTGTAAGGATCTTTGGTTTTATCTTGTTCAAGGACTTACTTGTGATTGATTTTCAGGGTGCTTATCTTCAGGACCTTTATTTCCTTCCCCTTATTCATCTATGTAGGGGCTATCAGAGATCTTGACATTGTTCAATTAGAATGGTCCCCTTCCTGAACATGAGAACTCTTTCATTTATCATGGTATATCTAACGTTGTCTCTTCCAGTACAGGGTTTCAGAATATCAAGCATCAGAGATTTGAATATCCTTATGTTGCCTTTTTCAAGGACTCAGTTCACAGAAGTTATCTCCTGTACAGTTGCAAATATTAGATTACTTAGAGATCTTCAGGAGTTAGCAAGGAATCCCTCTTCTCTGGTGACCCAAAGCTGTTTGAATCTTTTCTGTGAAGAAATGGTTTCATTTTGAGTTCAGACAAATTTTGCTGGCTCAGTCAAACCTCTTTGCCAAAGTCATGTCAGCACGGCACTACCTTACTAGCCTTTCATGAGGGAGATTTTTCCAAGAGTGCCTCCTGCGAAGAGGAGGATCAATTTAATTCCATAAGATACATTTTGGGTATGAAGGTGGTCATCAATTTTCCGTTCAAAAGTTCTTCTCTTTGCCTTCCACCTCCATGTTGTTATGCCCTTTGTAGTTTGCAGCATGGCTGACCCTGAATATATTAAAGAGGATTGAATAATGGAAAACTAATTATCTTAGGGCAATTCCATTGTGAACAATTGTCCATTATTGATTTCTTCCCTGCCATTTCTTCTCTTTGAAGAACATTTCTCTTTACAGGCAGTAATCACCATGAAGTAGTCAGCTTGCACAGCTTAGCAGCTGGCAGGATGATGCATCATTGCTAAATATGGATGTTGATTGGATGGATGTTTTAGAACAAACTATTCCTACAGCTGCTATTTGGGTGGTTTGCAAAGGGTGAGAGGTGTAGACCTCACCAAGAGGAGGGCAGTTGGAGGCTGCCATCCCCCTTAATGGATACCATTTGGAGAGTAATGGTTATTAATTCTTCAAAACTCACTTTTTTCTTATTTTCTTATTACCAATGCAGATGATTCCATTTGGTGTACATCAGCTCACTGACCTTCATTCCTTCCTAGCAAAATTAATATTTTTCTCTGGAGTTAGTTTGTTCCACAAGTTTTGAGAGAATTGTTAAAATCCTTAGAGGTTAGAAACCTCAACCCCCATCCTTCTGGTTATATAATGCCTCTCTATAACTCTGATGCTTGTTCCCACCGAGAACTCCCATCAAGGGGTGGCCATGGTGAAAGAGTCTTCATTTATCCCTGTCCTTACATGCCTCCCTTACATACACCATTCCACGCATTCTTCCACCATTTTTCTCCATCCGGTATTCTTCCACCCTATTTGCCCATGTCACAGGTGGTCATACTCTCACACCACCTCCTTTGACAGAAGTATCATACACTCTCCTTGTAAACTGTGGCAATTTTTAGAGAATATTGTTTAAGCTTTATATAAATTGGGCATGTTTTTATTTTTTGTTACTGGAAATTACTTACATGGTATTTGAATATGTTAGGTAAAGGAGTGTACTTATCATGTCGATGCTGTTTTGTTTCATAACCTCTTTGGAGACATTGAATAAGAACACTGATGAGAGAGACAACTGGGCACCCAAAGTTAACAGGGACAAAGACTCTGACTCCCAGAAGTTGGTTAGACATTCTTTGAATGTGACTCCACTGCTTTCTCAAATATACAGTGGAAAGCATAGTTCTGTGATTTACTTAGGCCAACCCTTGAAACATGGTGTCAGGAGTGGGGTCCCAGAAAAAACAATAGTCTGGGATCTATGGCCAGCCAAGGTGTGACTGGAGTCTACAGGTCACAAGCAGCTGATCAAAGGTACAGTACTGGATGTTCTGAAAGCCGTGTCTAGCTTATAGTTATATTGAGAGGTAAGCCCCCACCACCCCTAGATTTGAGTACTGCCACTGATATTGCAGCCAACTGGAAAAGATTTAAGGAGTCTTGGGAAGATTTAAAATAGCAATGGGCCTTGAAAAAGAGAAAGATAAAAGGAGAGTAGCTGCATTCTTACATGTAGTTGGGGAAACTGCAGTGGAGAAGTATAACTCATTCAGTTGGAGTGATCTTGAAGACAAGCACAAAATTGACAAAGGGCTTGAGAAATTTGAGGAGGATTGCAAGCTAATGACCAACATAGTGATTAAGAAATACAAATTCTTGAACAAGAAACAAGACTGCAGTGACACATGTGACCAGTTCATCACACAGCTGAGGATCCTGGCAAAATCATGCTAATATCATGATGCAGAAGAAATGATAAGGGATCAGTTCATCCTTAATCTCTATGATGACAAGGCAAGAGAAAAATTATTGGATCATGCACAAATGGATGATAAATCCATGACTTTGGATAGAGCACTGAATTTTGTGAAAAATTATGAAATG